>JACXGI010007912.1:0-35446 GCA_016801175.1 Esox masquinongy
AGTCCTCCGTGGGCCCGGGCGGCGGCCAGTCCTCGGCAGGTTCTGGCAGCGGCAAAAACAGGGCAGCAGGGGGAGCTGACGGCGGCGACCTCTGGGCAGCGGGAGGTGCTGGCGGCGTCGGCCGCTGGGCAGCGGGAGGTGCTGGCGGCGTCGGCCGCTGGGCAGCGGGAGGTGCTGGCGGCGTCGGGCACTGGGCAGCGGGAGGTGCTGGCTGCGTCGGCCGCTGGGCAGCGGGAAGAGCTGGCTGCGGCTCCAAGGCAGCAGGGGGCGCTGGCTGCGACTCCAAGGCAGCAGGGGGCGCTGGCTGCGACTCCAAGGCAGCAGGGGGCGCTGGCTGCAACTCCTGGGCAGCAGGAAGGAGCCTGCGCCTTGGAGCGGGCACCGGACGTAGAGGGGGTGCACTCACGGCCCCCCTTGGGCACCCACTCAGCCCCCCCCCTAAAAATTTCTTGGGGGTGCCTCGGTTCTGGAGTGGACCGTGGACCAGGCGTTGCGCACCTCCCCCTTTCTTGCGGTGCTGCCTTCCTCCTTCTTCGGCCTCCCCTCCTGCATCCCGTCCTTCCTGCCTCCTGCATATCCTGCAGGAGCCCTTTCACCAGCTCCTCCTGCTCCTTAGTGAGGGGCTTGACCACTCCCCATTGGTCCATGCCCCACAGCGTCCCCCCAAACTCTTCTTGGGGCGATCTCCCTCCTTGCTCCATTGGGGGGTCTTCCTCCACTCTCTCATAGACGGTCTCCGCATCATCAGAGGAGAGTGAGGCAGACCCCCAATCACCCCTCCAGGTATAACACCTTCCTGGAGGGACAGCCTGCTGGTTCCATTCGTGGTGGATCATTCTGTCACGGTTACGGTGGTGTGCGGGAGAGGAACCAGCTGCAGGCATACTCACGTTCGGCGGTTTTTTATTAAACAAACAAACCAAAAAACCAAAAAACCAAACAACGAACGGACGAAAATGCTAAACTGAATGAAATCAAAATGCGCACAAGCGACTTATAACAAACATTCAAACAGTACAGCAGCAAACACTCACGAAGAAACACAGAGACAAGCAACAATGATCCACAAATGTGGGGAGCAGAGGGGAAACATTTAAACACTTACAAACGATGTGATGGGGACCTGGTGTGCATGATTGGAGACGTGACAGAGACAAGTCCGGGATGCGTTTGTGAGTGATGGGAAACTGCAGGAGCACGGAACGGTGGCGCTGCTGCTCACCGAACCGTGACAGTCTGGCCATGACAGGGTCTTGATCTGGTGGTCCTCCATCCACACCTTGATTGACCTGGCTGTGTGGCATTGAGCATTGTCTTGCTGGAAAAACCAATTCTCAGAGTTGGGGAATATTGTCAGAGCAGAAGGAAGCAGGTGTTCTTCCAGGATAACCTTGTACTTGGCTTGATTCATGCGCCCTTCACAAAGACAAATCTGCCCGATTCCAGCCTTGCTGAAGCATCCCCAGATCATCACCAATCCTCCACCAAATTTCAGAGCGGGTGTGAGACACTGTGGCTTGTCCGCCGTCTTTGACATTTTCGGGATGGAAGCAACCTGACGCTCACTGTATCCCTCTGTCAGTAAAGCCAGAATTGAACCCTTCTTTTCCTCACTCAAAGCTTTTCTTTTCAACTCGTCATGCTGAATAATTATTTTTTTACTGAAATTACCTTTGAGGTACTATTAGCACTGTTTTTGCCATCCAGCTGGTCCTATTGCAAGAGGATAGTGATGACCACAGTAGTGGATTTTATACTTATCCTGCGTTAAATTAGATTTGGTTCAGGTAATCACCTAATCAGTGCCTCATTAAGTAAAATGAGTTGTGCCTGTGTTGGAATTTAACAGACACTGGAATGGAATGGCTGCCAATGGACAATGGTATAATACTTCAACTTGGTGCATATGTTAACACAGATGATATGACAATAATGACTGCAAAGATTTTTTTATCAACCACACGGTGGTGCTATTGAGGTTTCCCACATTTGCAAGCTCACCACGCTCACCATATTTAAAGTAAAATCTTGAAAAGAGGTATATAAGTCCATCTCCTCCAAGGAACATTTTTGCAATTGGGACCCATGAAGTCAGTGTAACGAACACTGTGGCTCTAGCAGTCTAGGGTGGATGGTACAGAGACCCGTAACATAAAACTCATGCAAGTCAGTGTAGTGTAAATGAACAGTGAGAACAAACAACACAGACAACCAAAACTACCGTCAAACATAAAACATTTATTATAAACACACGTTAAAGGGGGTAGGGAAAAGGGGCTGAGCTGGACCCAAGAAATGAAATAATATAGTCAAACACCCCTAAACTGAACTTGCCTGCCTCAAGAACCGCTTAGCTAACTACTAACCAATACGAAAATACAGTGGGTGGTCCGCTCAGTTCTAACTAGTGGTTTTAGACAAAGTTTTCCTACGGGTTGTGTATGCCCAAGGGCGACTTGCTAAAAAAACCTTTTCCCAGGGACACAGGGACAAACAAAACACACAGGTTGAACAAGGACTAAACAGCACACAGCAAACAATTGACTAGACAACACCACGCAAAACATACTCACATGAAACAGGACAAAGTGAGATGTATGTGCTAAACTAAGTGATGTATGTATGAACGAAGTGTCTGTCTATCAAAAACGGTATGTCTCTCAAGAGTGTCTATGTCCATGTGGGGTAAATCAAAAGAGTCTCTCTGGGAGAACCAACTGACTGGGTTTTTAAACCAGGGATGTGTGATGCGGTTGGGTAATGGAAAAAGGAACAATTAGGAGGGGTGTCCACCGATTGGTCCACCTCAGCAGTCAGCACTCATGACTGCCAGGTGGGAAACACCAACGAGCACAATCAGGAACATAAGAGACACCTGGGGAAACGGCAGGAGGGGGAAAACACAAACGCACATACAGGGTACCTGCATGTGTAACAGTCGGGCGTAGTGGTTTTTCAGCATTTCTGAATTTGTGAAAAACGCTTCAAACACTACTTCTATAGCAAATGACAGATCTAAACCTTTTCACAAGTAAGTTTTAAAATATCACTGAAGGCCCCTCAGCGTGATTTCTTAATGCACATTATTTCTGTATGCACTGACAGTTCCAGAATTATATTATGACAACAAACATTCCCAACCACAGCTGCCCATAAACACCATGTTGCTTATTAGATGTGGAGCAGTATTCTGATTTCAACTGGTTAAAATTATATTTTGAAATTTTTACCCTATTTAGGGTAGTTGTACTGTTGAAGAGTATACTGAATATTTATTTATTATGTTTGAACCTAAGATGTGTTATTATCCTGAGTATCACTTCACTTGTTGTATCAATAAAACTAAAAATGCTTATAATGCCATTATTTACATGATTATTCACAATTTCACTAAAGATTGCGAAAAATAATTAATTCTGATTCTTGCATATTTATTAATGGACAAATACGATCAGTGAAAAACACCTTTATGAAGGTTACGTTGAGCTTGTTTGGCTAATTACTGTCTAATGCGCAGCTATTTTTGTTTTCATTCCACTGGATTCTGGGACCAAATGTCTCTGCAACCAAAGATGGTTGAACAAAACGATTCACCAATCTGACCGGAAGTTCAAATCTTGATTATCTTCCTGTCTCTGAGTCACTCATCTTGTCACCTGTATCTGACTTTGTTCAGATACAGGTGACAAGTGACAACTTGAGCAGACAAGTTGCAAATCGTGAAATACCACATGTGCGACAGACCAGACATCATGTAATGTTAAGTTGATCAGTTTTTTTTCGCTAACGGAAGGCAAGTAAGGTATGTAAATTGTTCTAGTCTATAATCTGTCATTTGCGACATCAATAAAAACGAAATATAATGCAACTGAACAAAATAGTAAGGTAGATGATAATTGGGAATGGGGTCGTATTTTTTAACTACTTCGGAAATTTCAGAAATGATCATTAATGACACATTCAGAATGCAAAATCCATCTATCCGTAGTCACGGCACCATGCTGTTAGATTCTGTCCATTTTTGATCCATGAACAAAATGTATGCAACCGGTAGACAGGGGAGTACTGTCTTTATTCAGCATGAGTCCAAGATGTTGACCTTCCATAGTTCATACATGTTCTCCAGTAATTACAAAGTTAACACAGTCTTTTATGCCAGGACACATAGGAGGTGGTCAGTGGTCATAACCAACCATTACACAGTCCAATATCCTCCAATAAGAAAGGTTTATCCTACGAAAGACCCTTGTATGGTATGTTCCAACCTATGGTCAATGGGCCTATCCATAGAGCCTATGACAGTTACATGGATAACTCCTAGCAGGAGTTATGGACAGGATGTATGGGGCTCATCAGTAACGGGCATCACGTCCTATCTATTGTCATTTGTTCAGAGTTAGTCAGCACATATGCGTTGTGTTAAGTTTCTCATGCCCATTTCTTCTCACTAGTTAACATTTTATGTCCCTAATAATTACAAAACATTGACAACTTCATGAAGTTATTATCTGGTATACAAGAAGATATTTTTCAAAACTGCTGCTGATCAGAGGACTTTTTAACTGGCCTAGTGATGTCAGAATCAGAAAATCATATTTTTATAATTTAATATATATTTTTATTAACGCTATATTTATTTTACAAAGTTCGTTCCCATCAGTCTACTGACGCAGTTTCATTGTTGTTCTCTCTCTCGGTTGCGTTGTTTCCAGTGCAGCTCCGATAAATCAGAGCTTTTATCCAATCAGATTTTCCACATTTGCTGTCTCCGGGTGAAAATCTACCCTGAAGCCTATAGAATTTCGAGTGAATCCCATCTTCTGTTGAAGCAAATGGGGAGGATGTTGTTGATTGTCATATTCTTCAACCAATCCGATTTCGAGTTTGCCATGACGAGCATATTCTTTGACACGCAGCAGCCTTCTAGCTTGCCTAGTTGCCTACGTGTGCATTTTTCAGGTGGTGTGATCGGACAGCCAGCTACCTAACTGAGGTAAAATTAGTTAGGACATAATGTAGGAACATCTAAGATTTATTTTAACTTACTTTCATGAGGTTTAGATTTTTAGATGTAGTGCTTTCAGTTAGATTTTTTGTTTAGATTTTTTACTGAGCCCAACGGAGGAGAAGAAATGGATTTGGTGGCGGATTTATTGACAAAGCCTTTTTCGAGAAAAAGCCCTGTCCCAGTCAGGGAAAGGATTTGTGTGGCACTTTCAATCGATCAACTACGAAAAGTACACCTGGCTAACAGCGTCGAAGGAACATTGTTGTTGTGAGTACATTCTTATTTCTTTGGTACCTGTAATGTCATTGATTTGGGTTGTGATGTCTGTCTGTGTTGCAGCGTCCTGTCATACTACATAATGGGTGCTGTACATCCTTGATGGTTTCATTCGCCATGTATTCACGTTTCTGTAATTAGTGTTGTATGCCTCTTGTTAAATCACTTTATTCCACTGTCACTGTGAATATGAGATGGTTACGTCGAATGACAATAGCCTAATAGCCCATAGGATTAGGCAGCCATACATGCTAGAATCATTAGCTTTCCGTTCATCGCTGAAGTTACTAATCATTATTGGTAAGTAGGATAAACATGTCCCCCTTGGAAATCAAATGCCCGTCCAACACGTTTGTTCTGGTTACAGACCTCTATCTGCTCGACAGGTATGCAGGTTATGACTGTAACCAGCTAATAGTTTGTTTTAACCAGCAAGGTAGTAGATAAATGTAGCTGCCATTTAGATGTACAACAGTTGGTCAGGGGCTAATGACTTTCAAGAGGGGATGATAACATTTTTGACATGCGTTTTTCTGGATTTTTTTGTTGTTATTCTGTCTCTCACTGTTCAAATAAACCTACCATTAAAATTATAGACTGATCATTTCTTTGTCAGTGGACAAAAGTACAAAATCAGCAGGGGATCAAATACTTTTTTCCCTCACTGTAGGTATACATGTCTATAATAAATGATGAAGAATTGACATTTTTCGGTTCTTTCAGTAGCCACAATAAGACCTCCGGTTTTCATATTTTACCTTCAAAATAAAAGTCTGTAGTGAAACGTTATATACAACTGGCAGCAACAATAAGACTTCTGAATTTCATGTTGCCTTCAAAATAAAGGTCTGCGGTATGTCTGTAGTTTGTATTGTGTAGGCGACATTTTCAAAGGAAAAACTATGTGGGGGACATTATAAACAAAACAAAATTACTATTTCAATAATCCTTTACATAAGTTACAGAATATTATAAGGTGGGGCACACTGAGAAATGGTTAGAGCTTAAGTTAATATAGAGAACATTTTCTAATATAAAAACATCCTATTTTGATGTTATTGTTGTTAATTTGCTTGTGCTCATTAGCTTTGGAGAGGGATTGTGTATTACATCCAGCCACACTATATTTTCCATTCCCCCAATGTAATGTACAAGGGATACTTTTTGCAGAAAAACTCTTCAGTACCGCCGTGAATGCATTGTATGAAATACTCAGGAGACTTTGTAAAAGTACAAATATAATGTGAAATCATGGGGCACTGTGCTATATTTTCTAGTCCCTCTTTAAATCATTCTATGATTACCAATGCAACACACTATACTGTACATGGAATTCATATTGCCTCATTAGTTAGTAGCTTTTATTAGGAGTGTAGGTGATTCATGAACAGTTTTAGATAATGGTTATTTGAGAGTGAGCATCACAAAGATATTGATATAAGTGGAAAGAAAATACTCACTCAACCTACTATCCCAGCTACATTTAGAGCCAAACTACCAATAAACTCTACTCCTGCCAAAGAAATAACATGCAATAAAAAAGTTTATGGCAATGGATCTGCAGGTTTGCCAAATGAATGCCAATGTGTAAATAGTTATGTTAAAATAGAGAAGTGATGAACATAGTTGCTACCAGTTTAAAAATGTTTAATTGTTATTGTTGTAAGTGTAGAAAATTAATTTATTATTATATCCTTATTTTTTCAAATTAGAGTTAGAAGGCCTTTGTATTCTGTATGTTTGAAACATAACGTATACTCAACAACTTGTCTCTCCCCGTCAGCAACTCATGATGTCTCTATCTGTGTTCAGGGGCAGTAATGAATGGAATGTCGGCTGAGTAATGCTCCTAGTCTCCATCTATGTGTGGTAGACTAGGCCTTGGGCCTAGCAGAAACCACTAGAAGAAGTCTCCCTTTTGGGGGTACGTCTTAATAGCAGCAGTGGGGCTCCTGCTCCTTGTATTGTAGAGGTGAACAGGACTCTATTCCTTATGGGGAGAGCTGAGTTAGCAAAACCACCAATAGTAACATGCCCCTGCTGTCGTGTGTGAGCTTTGTCTGGGCAACCAACATTCTATGATTACCTATGACTCCTGGATCTATGTCTGTATGCAACCTTGCATTCTCTAGGCTACATCATGGCAACAACAATTCTTTGTATGTACATTTTTGCAAGTGCTGATGTCGTCACCTGTACACCTAGGAAAGAATATAATATTGAACCTTGTCAATGTAAAATGAGAACAACTCTCATGACACCACCCTGTGTTGGTCCCTGTACTTGTACTCTTTTTGTCATGATGCTTCTTCCCGTATATACGATTAAATGATGCTTCTTCCCGTATATACGATTAAACCTTAAATAATTAACTGTTTTGCTAATGACTGAAGGAGTTTTTACTTGATAAATTGCGAACATTTTCCATCTTCCACATAAGGGTTCTATTTTTGCGAGTTGTTTTTGCAAGTTAATTTATGTTTTATATTTTTGTTATTTTTACATTGTATTTAAATAAAAGTTTAATGAAAAGCTATTGTTTTTTATTTACAAAACAGGGCCAGTGGTCTTAACAACAGTGTAGTCAACACTAAAAAAAGTAGATAATCAAAATTCGAGTTGAATCGTGACCTACAAATCGAAAGTCCAATTGAATCGAGGATTTGGGGAATCGTTACACCCCTAAGAGTGAAATATTTAGTGGAATGCTATGTTGCCATGATTATTTAATCCCAAAGAACAGCTAGCTGGAGCACTAAAAATAGCTAACAATGCTACCGTTAGCAATAATACTAACGATGTTAGCTAGCTAGTTACTCCATCTAAAATTATTCTGATGACATGAACATTATAACAAACAGCTTAGCTATTAATAATTTGCCTTTTTGATATGGTGTCATGTTTTCCAGCCTCAGTAGCTAATTTATCCTCATGTAGCTAAGTTCATTCTCTGTTTTCATTTGTGCAGTGACTTGCTAATATAAGCAAATGTTTAGTGGAATATAACGTTGCCATGATTATTTCGTCAAAAAGAATTGCTAAAACAGTCTCAGTCTAAGCTAGCATTAGTTTACCTTCAGTCATTCTGGTAATATGAACATTATAGCCAGTGCTTCAGCTATTAAATATTGGCCTTTGGTAGAGAGGGTGTTGTGTGTTTAAGCCTCAGTAGATAATCGAATCTCAGTACTTAAGTAATTTCTCTGTTTTCATTGGTTTCTACAGTTCCACTTCTAACTCAGGGCTAAACTTATCAATTGCACCTTCAAATTGTAGATATGGCAGTTAAATTAAAACAAAATCTGAGTTGTAATTTAACAATAACACATGGGCACGTAAGATATATGCCCATGTCCTACCAAAGTTTAAATCAGACACTGTTGACGAAATTATAAAATCATTTGATGTAGATGTCCACAACAATGTAACATATGAAAGTAAATTCCGTTTGACCACACAGTGGCGCCATAATGGCTAGATGGCATTATCTCTTTAACTGTATCACTCAGTGTGATTTACTTTTGGCACACATCACCAGGGTAATGCATCTAGCCAATGTATGAACAATGGCTCAATTTGGCCACATGGGGGAACCATTGGACAAGAAACATCATTCATGCTTTATTTCGAGAATTTATGAATAGATGGTGCACGTGGATCTCTCAATGCACAAGCCGCAAAATAAGGCCAATAGTATCTGAATGCTGAGACATGCTCAATGCTGCTTGCAGTTTTAATTATTGTTATTATACTCCTGCCGTTTTAAGGCCTTTTTGAAAAAAAACGCACAAACATAACTTCGCATAATTTCTGATGCAATGCCATGCAAATCGGCCTCATGGTGGCGCTGTCACAAGCCTCCAAAGTTGCACTTTTTTCAAGCTCACGATGCCCACCACATGCGAGGTAGAGTCTTGAAAATTGGTACATAGATCTATCTCCTCACTAGGTACATTTTTGCTAATGGGACCCATAAAGTCTGCCATGATGGATTTTCCGCCATTTTGGATTTTATGAAAAACATCTAAAATGCTGCTCCTATGGCACCAAATGACTGATCTTCATGTAATTTTATATTTGGCATCTATGGACAAAGCCCATCAAACGCTATATAAGCCAGGCCAGTAGGTTAAAAAACATGGCAGGGGCGTGGTTTTGCACATTTTTGCACACAACTACTACAAGGATAATGATATTATAATTCTGCTCGGCCCATATATTGACAAAGATGATAAAAAAAATGTAGCAGTAATTTTTGTACTATCAACCACACGGTGGTGCTATTGAGGTTTTCCATATATGCTAGCTCACCACGCTCACCTTGTTTCAGTTAGAGCCTGAAATTAGAGATTAAGTCCATCTCGTCTCTCATTGAACATATTTGCAGTTGGGATCCATTCACATTTACATTGTTTTTTCAGCCAATTTGAATTTGCAAAAAAGACTTAAAACAATATTCCGATGGCACCAATTGACCGATATTCACGTAATTTCATATTTGGCATCTATGGACGATGGTCTTTAAAATGTATATAAAGCAGGCCAGTATTTAAAAAACATGGCCGCTACTGACCAATGAACTTGTGCATGGGCGTGGTTTTGCATAAATATGCATAAAACTGCAACAGTCATAATGGTATTGTAATTCTAATTGTTACATATGTTGACAACCATGAGACGACAAAAACGAGTGCAAGCAATTTTCAATCCACCACACAGTGGGGATATTGGGATTTTTACATTTGCCAGCTCATCACGCTCACCTTGTTTGAGTTACAGCCCTGAACAGAGGTAGTTAAGTCCATCACCTAAAAGGGAACATAGTTGCAATTGGGATCCATAAACTTTTCCGTTATGTTTTTTTGGCCATTTTGAATTTGTGAAAAACCCTTAAAATGCCACTCCTATGGCACGAAATGACCCATATACACGTAATTTCATATTTGGCATCTATGGACGAAGGTCTTCAGAGTTTGTACATATACCATATCAGTAAGACAAAAAACATGGCTGCTATTGACTTACAGATGTCACTCGTTTAATTCCAGCGCCAAGGGGGCTGTCAGCGACGAGGCATGCCTCGTTATACTGCGGTATACCGTGGCAAGTTGCGGTGCCATGCGGCCTGGAAAAAAACATATAATAAATAATAAGAATGGCCACCAGGAGGCATCTGTAAGAATGTCGACACCCGAAACTGCTGTTATTCTAGCCTCTGTCTGTATTTATATGGCCAGAATAAAACATTCAAATCGGAGGAATATTGTCTACTGTAATCCCATTCATGGATTGCTGTTTTGCTGTGTTTGATTCCATGTTGCTGGGTTGCTTTGCTTGATTAACTGTTATTTCTGAGAATTAATAATTAATTATAGGTCTACACACATTCATCTCTTCGCTTACGTTAATTGTAATTATTTAAACTGAAATACAATTATTTTATTGGAAATATAGCTGTTGATTACAATAACTAAGTTAACATTTATGTAGGCTAATTGCAGACTTTTACCAAGCCAACATTACTTTTCTGCATGAATATTTCCTGAAGACTGCATCTGTTTCTATCAGTAAAAACTTCTTAAAATGAAAAAAGAAATTACTTTTCCCACCAGATTTCTTTGATAAAGTACAATATGCCACACTAGACCCAAACGAAAATATTATTCAAGTGTTTAACATAGCGCGTTTACATGAAGGAAGTTTAGGCAATAATTGGCAATAGGCTACACGTTCAACCCATCAATGTTTCATTAATATTTTTAGAGGTAAATAACGATTGATTTTTCTAAAGTTTCTAATAAAATGGCGTTTGAACAGAACATGTAATTTGTTTATTTCCTGTACAATGGCCTTATGTCGACAAATTAATGTTAATTACTCCACATTAACCCAAGGAGAGAGATGGGTGTGACAAAGCGCCTTTTACAATACTTGTACTATCACATGCCTAATCAGTTATTAGGAATAGGGTGTAAAAAACGATAATTAGTCTCCAAATAGTTTTCAGTTTGAGTTTTGAATATGCTACACCTATTTAGGGAAAGTCATAAAAGGAGAGTGAAGCTTTTAAAATGGTATTTTCCACATCAATTGCATTGACAAATAAATAAAAATTAGACAACAGTCAGGTACAGTAGGCCTGAAAATTTTATTTTGATGAAATAATGACAAAAAAGCAATATAAAAATCCAGATGGGGCATTATAATAATGCCCCATAATGTAGCCTAATTTCGCAACATTATTATTTAAAAGACAAGCGCGTTTCAGTCACTTATTTGTCTTTTGATGTCGGCCAATATGGCCGTTAAAATTCCAGACATATGTTTTAAATAGCCATACTGTATAATACCCTACACTTAAACAGCAATAAAACTCTATGATCCAACAAATGTTTTTTTATTTAAATTAGTCAGCAGAATTAACTCTTCACAATCTTTGTGAACTGAGCATATAGGCCACTGTATACCTACCGTAGAGCTGTCGCCAGAGGCGTTGCTAGGATCACAATACATTCGGGGCTTAGAACCCCAACCCCCCCCCTGGAATTTTTCATGGAAGTCCTTATGGCGCTGGCTGAAGTGTTGAAATAAGTTTGTTGTGATGCCGTGTGTTGTTCTAACCACCGTCTTACGGTTTATATTATTTGGCCTACATTAGATATGTATTCCCAAATATTCCCAAACATAATTATTTTTCGGCACCAAATCATCCCTAGTCTCTATCACATTGTCCTCTAGGTTTGTTTTCTTAATTGATCCTCTTCCTAACAGCAAGCCCTACTCGTCACTATTCTTTGGCACTACGCTCTATGCTGCATCTTCGATGTTTCTGACTGCTACAACTAATATCACCCCAACCTGCACGTGTTGTTAGTTTATTGGGTTATGGCTTTATTACTTTCGTTAGTTATAGAGCCATCACGGAATTGGGATTTTTTAAGAATACTCACTTTAACTCACTTTTAATAAATTGGGACGAGTGAGAGGCGTTATCAGAACAATGTAGTTGTATAGTTTGATAGATTGATTTGAGACACAGGCCTAAAGCTGGACATTTGAATTGTAAACATTTATTGTCTTAAAATAGCAAAAGGTAGGGGAAGATGTGTTGTAAGAGTGCTTGTAGACATGTGTTGACTGACACGACTCCAACCTTTATACTAATAATCTGAATTATTATTTTTAAGTAGGCAAACAAATTCTAAAATCAACACCTAATAGGCCTAAATTGTATACAAATACGAATAGGATTATAGCAAAGTTGGCACACCAGTAAAAATAATTATTTTGATTGAGCGTAAAAATAAAATGCCAAAATCGCAGCTTTCTGCGGTTTAAAAATGGCACATGTTCAAATTGCGATTTCAATATGATTTTGATTAATCGTGCATCCCTATTCTTCAGCTGCACCTCTTCTTTTGCTCTTGGAATAGAAGTAGCCTAGGGCCAGGTTTCCCGATAGCGTAGCACTTACGATGGTTTAACGATACACGTAGCCTTAAGTGGGACTTTGTTACGACAGACTTACGCCTTTTTCCCAAACCACCACGTAGGTCGCTCTTTATAAAGTGCATCGTAAGTGCCATGTTACGGCCGTTTGGAATGGAATTAGGCCATCTTTGGGGCTTGGAATGGAATTATGCCATGAATACATTTTGAAATATAGCCTACTGCATTTCAATAGAGCTTGCTTACTTATCAGAAGCATTTAATATCGAATCTCTGGAAATTGATCACGTGACATCCAATTATCAATTCCTCCAGTAGCTATATAGAAAATAAGTCACATAAAGTTCACTATAATGGACATTTTGAAAAAATCATCCATGCCACATTTGGTGCTTCTGGATTCATATGCGTTTCTCATTGCAAATGGTGCAATAAGGATGTTAAGTGCTGTTTGCAGAAACCCACTCAATGCTGCTTGCAGCTTTAATTGGTGATTGTTATTTTGTTTTGTGTATAATTATTTAGCATAATACATGTGTAGAATCTTAATCTTCAGTAAAATAAGCAGAGAAAATTCAAACAGCGATGATACGATGTGTATGTGATTTTGTTTTTCTTTGTCTCCTAAGATAAACAGTAAAATTTCGATATTATTTCGATATTATTGATGGTCAGCCATATTCGCAGCACTTCTCGAACCTTGTCACAAAGCATTTTACTGAAACGAGTGAGAAACTACTTTGTTATTGTTTCAACTGCTTATTGCCTCTTTAATGAAAAAAACATTTTAAACACATGATTGATATTGAGTCATTGAGGTATTGGTTTCACAATGCCCTGTCTATTGTATGTGTTTCAGAAGGTAATAATGGGCTTGGTTGAAGTGGTTCATAAGATGCTATATGGCCACAGCTAACATTACCTTAGTTTTTTTTTTAGTTTTTTTTTATCAAGGTCTCACAGTCAAATAACATCATCAGGACTTCAAAAAAAACTCATTGTGAAAGCGTCTGTGGACTTCATATCATCAGCTCTGTTTAGTGACCCCAACACAGTCCCAAATGAGCCCAATCCAACCACCATTTTTATTACACCTTTATTACATATCAAGCTCTATCCACCCACCCATATAGGACAGGAAGTGTGATTGTAAGAGGAGAGCAGATTTGATTCCCTCCTCTCATTATCCCCTCCCCCCTAAACTCCACTCTCATATGACCTGTCTCGATTGTGCGATTAGGCCACTAAGTCAATCATCTCTAGCTCCAGCTGAACAAACACATCTGTCAATATGAGAATACCCATTTCATGTCCCAAGCGGCAGCCTATATGTATTCCTGCACTGCTTTTGTCCAGGGCCCATAGTGCACACTGTAGGAAATAGGATGCTATTTTGGATTCTTACTACCTCTGCAATGGAGAAAGGGAGAGTTGTCTGTTTGTTAATGTAGGTGATGACCTGGGAACCTGCCGCATTTCTCCGGGACGCCATGATAGGTTATTACATGTGGCGGCCGGGGAAATGTCAGCGACAGGGTTGGGTTTAGCTTTCACCATGATGTGACCTGACCTAGGTTATTAGCGGCAGCCTATTCTGGTTAGCGGAAATGTCATGGCACATGTGTAGGTGACCGGACGGGGTCGCTGCGTGTGGTGGGAAACGAGGGAGCAATACGCAATGAATCTGACCTTTATTAGCAAGAGGACATGGATGAGCGACAGCAGGAGCTGGGGGGTTCATGGGGGCTGAGTTGGAAGCCCAGTGCTACCATTCTGAGGAAGGCTGGTATGAGAGTGCAATCTGAAAATGTATACAGGACAATTGAGTGTAAAAATGTGTGCTGCTAACAGACACATACACACACACACGGAAAACATTCCATACACCCAAACAATCCCTATCAGGCACACACTTGCAGACTGCCATACTGACACTTGTAACTCTGTACACAGGAATGCTGCTCATGCATTTGCGTTACTGTAGTACACACATACATGGACACACACACACAAAAACACAGCCTTTTTTATAGGCAACTAAAATGTGTTCATCAACCAAATACCCATACTTTTTCTTCTTCTTTTGGTTTCAATTGAGTTACATCTAACAGATAAATTCTAAACGCCACACGTTACATCCTCATGGAAACTAGCCAACAGAGAAAACTTTATTTTTGTTTTGAAGCCTGAGTCGGTAGAGATCAATGCTATCAATGTTATTGGTTCTAAAATCTGGATAATTCATGTTATTTTGTAGTAGTTCTGTCCTCCAACACTTCTCCTGAAGCTCTTAAAAGGCTAAAGCAGAAAGCTGAAACATCTGAGTGTTCCCGAATGGTGCAATGATTTTATTAACCTGCAACCAGGACTTTAAATCTTGATTGCAGCATACAAGCAGTACATGCTCTTTGTGGCAGATTGGGCACTTGCAAATTTAGTTAATGTCATTGGCTGGATTATGCGCTCCCCATGTTTCGAAAAAACTGTAATGTGATGGGTTGGCAAGATATGTTTAGCAAGACATCCTGATTGACTCCACCAAGCCCACTGGGAGGTTATCCCAGGCAGGGCCGTAATCAAAAATTGGTCATCCCAATTTTGCGAGGTGAGAAAAAAGGGGTGAAATCAACAACAATAACAAAATATCTAATTAAAATGTATCTGAACTTATACCAATGTGATTTCATTGTAGGTCGTAGGTGTTATGTCCCTGCACATGAACACATACTTATGTATGAACCGTCATTCAAACATAAGCACTTTTTTGTAAGAACCAGTGGCTGGTCTGACACATGAAAAAGGGCAAACACTGGACCTTGTGCTGTCTTACGGTTTATGTGTCCATGTCACTGAAATTTTTGATATTTGTATATCAGATCACCTGCCTGTTTTGTTTACTGTCACAGTCCCCTGCTCTAAGGGTGGAAATTGTGTTCCCGCACTTCAATTGCGTGCAATTAACCCCTTTGTTGCATTTTTCCAATGCTTTTAATGAGTCTATGTTGTGTAATCTAGATGACAGCTGTTACGAACCCTGTGGCTCTAGCAGTCTAGGGTGGATGGTACAGAGACCAGTAACATAAAACTCATGCAAATTAGTGGTGTAAATGAACAGTGAGAACAAACAACACAGACAACCAAAGCTACTGTCAAACATAAAATGTTTATTATAAACACACGGTAAAGGGGGTAGGGAAAAGGGGCTGAGCTGGACCCAAGAAATGAAATAATATAGTCAAACACCCCTAAACTGAAGTTGCCTGCCTCAAGAACCACTTAGCTAACTACTAACCAATACAAAAGTACAGTGGGTGGTCTGCTCAGTTCTAACTAGTGTTTTTAGACAAAGTTTTCCTACGGGTTGTGTATGCCCAAGGGCGACTTGGAAAAAAAAAAACTTTTCCCAGGGACACAGGGATAAACAAAACACACAGGTTGTACAAGGACTAAACAGCACACAGCAAACAATTAACTAGACAACTCCAAATAAAACACCACAGCAATACATACTCACATGAAACAGGACAAAGTGAGATGTATGTGCTAAACTAAGTGATGTATGTATGAACGAAGTGTCTGTCTATCTAAAGGGTATGTATCTCAAGAGTGTCTATGTCCATATGGGGTAAAGCAAAAGAGTCTCTCTGGGAGAACCAACTGACTGGGTTTTTAAACCAGGGGATGTGTGATGTGATTGGGTAATGGAAAAAGGAACAGGTGGTGCAATTAGGAGGGTTGTCCACTGATTGGTCCACTTTAGCAGTCAGGCGATGCACTCATGTTTCCCAGGTGGGAAACACCAACAAGCACAATCAGGAACATAAAGGACACCTGGGGAAACGGCAGGAGGGGAAAAACCCAAACGCACATACAGGGTACCTGCATGCGTAACAACAGCTGTACTCTTAGCGCTGATGATTTTACTACTCTCATGCATTCCACGTGCACTGATATCTTAGACTCTGTTGCGCCGTTCAAATCTAAACGCACAAGCCATCTTTAGAGCCTTGGCTAAATGACAATACCCGCACTCTCAGACGTTCACTAAGACGAGCTGAAAGAAAATGGAAGGAGGATTAACTCCAGGTTTCCCTAGGAATGCTACGTGACTGCTGTACTAACTATCAGAGAGCTATTAAAGCTGCAAAAGTGCAATTTATATCAAACCTTGTTTCCAACAATAATCATAGGCCTCAGGTTCTTTTCAACTCTCTTAACTCTCTGATAAATCCCAGTAGCGCGGCTTGTACTGTTCCATCAGCCAAACTGTGTGAGGATTTTAAAACATTTTTTATTGGAAAGATTGCTGCTCTAAAAAATTTCCCTCCGCCCTAGACCCTTCTGCTCCCTCTACTTTCTCAGCTGTCTTCGATCAGTTTGAGTCTGTATCACTTTCATTATTAACAAAGGTAGTTTTTGTACCATGTGCCCCACAAATTATCCCCTGGATTCCATTCCCTCTCGTCTTTTAAAATATGTTTTTGATACGGTTGGGCCCAGTATTCTTATTCTGATTAATACTTGCCTTATTTCTGGGTGTGTTCCAGCTGCTTTTAAACATGCTGTAGTACAGCCTCTTATTAGAAAAATAAACCTGGATCCTAATGTTCTTTCAAATTTTAGGCCCATTTCTAAGCTACCTTTTCTCTCTAAAGTACTAGAGAGAGTAGTTCTTAACCAACTGACAATGTTTTTAGGAAATCATGATATCCAGGAAAAGTTTCAGTTTGGCTTCAAACCACGTCATAGTACTGAAATGGCACTCTTAAGAGTTTTTAACGATCTTCTTGAAATTGTTGACTCAGGGAGCCCCGCTATTCTGGTGCTTCTGGACCTGTCTGCAGCCTTTGACACGGTGGATCATAGGATTCTCTTGAAACGCCTTGAACAGTCCATTGGCATCAAAGGAGCTGTCCTGAAATGGTTCGAGTCATACATGACTGATAGGAGTTTTTCGGTCCACCTAGCCAAATTTTCATCGACCACGGCACCTCTCACTTGTGGGGTCCCCCAAGGCTCCATTTTAGGCCCCATCATTTTCTCACTATATATGTTGCCCTTGGGGTCCATTTTTAAAAAACACAATATCTCCTTTCATTGCTTTGCCGATGACGTACACATTTATATGCCGATAAAAACAACATCTAAAGACTCTGTACAGCCTGTTTTAGACTGCCTAAAGGACATCAAAATCTGGCTGGCGCTAAAATTTCTTACTTTAAATGAAAGTAAGACAGAGATTCTAATGTGTGGACGGGGTAACTTGCTGAGTGATCCTCTTGGTACCCTAGGCCCTCTAGCCTCTTATAGTAGACCGTTTGTTAAAAATCTCTGTGTTATCTTTGATGGCTCCTTCAAATTCAATAAGCAAATTAGTCTAGTAGTGAAATCTATCTTCTTTCAGCTGAGACTTTTGGCAAAGCTTAAGGTCTATCTTTCTCTGAGGGATTTTGAGATAGTTATCCATGCATTTATTATGTCTCGGCTGGATTACTGTAATTCCTTGTACTTGGGGGTAGATCAGAAAACCCTAAATCGGCTCCAGCCAGTCCAAAATGCTGCCGCTCGACTTTTAACCTGTATAAGAAAGCAGAAGCACATACCAATTTTGGCCTCCCTCCATAGGCTTCCTGTTCATTTCAGGATTGACTTTAAGATTTTAATGCTTGTCTATAAGGTTTTAAATGGATTGGCCCCTTTATATCAGTCTGTATTTTTACATCGTCATTCTCCAGCCCGAGCACTGAGGTCAGCTAACCAGTTACTTTTAGTTGTCCCAAATGCCAAGCTAAAAACAAGAGAGGATCGAGCATTCGCGGTGGGTGGTCCCATCCTCTGGAATAGCTTACCACTGCATATTCGAAACGCCCAGACTATATACACTTTTAAGTCATTGCTAAAGACACACCTTTTTACTCTGGCTTTTAATCCTAGCTGAGTTGGCATCAAATGTCTGTGCTGCTATTTTGTCTGTTTCATGTTATGTGTACCTATGTAAATATTTTACCTGTAAATTTCATATTTTTTGTATAATTTGATTTTGCCCTGTACAGCACTTTGGTCAATGACAGTTGTTTTAAATGTGCTTTTTAAATAAAGTTGACATTGAGAAGAGTTTAGACGGTTAATTTTATGTACATATGTTTATGTATTTGTGTACCCACAGTTGATGACGGTCTTGGTATTGTCGCAGGACTCCCAAATGCAGAAGTATGGGGAGGGGATTTTCATATATAACCTCATTGGGGAAAGCACTGCACTAAGAACAATGGTTAAGTGTTGCTAATATTTCAGTGTGGTTAAATTATGGATTAAGGTTAGGAGTAATGTTAGAAAAAAATTATTGCGCATGTCTCGTGATTCCAACATGCAAGTACTGGAGTCTGAGATGGTTAAAGTTGGGATAAAAATTAAGGTTAGAAAAAAAATACATTGTGCATCTCCTGTGATCAAGCATTGGAGTCCGAGTTGGTGGCGTTTACACCCACCAACCATCCCAGCCTTAGTAAAACGTTTTTTAATTTAAAGCTATATCTGTGTACTACTGCCCCTTGCAACAGGACTATGGCAAGCCGTTTTAACATTTATTCCAGAAGACTTGCTAGTAACTATTTTAAAGTTACTAGTACTTATTCTTTAGTTACTAGTAACTATTCCAATAACTATTCCAATAGTTACTAGTATCTATTCCACTTTTACTAGTAACTATTCATTAGATACTAGTACTTATTCATTACTTACTAGTAACATTTCAAAGTTACTAGTATCTATTCCAGTTTTACTAGTAACTATTCATTAGATACTGGTACCTATTCATTAGTTACTAGTAACTATTACAATAGTTAATAGTATCTATTTCAGTTTTACTATTCAATGTTTTTTTAGATACTAGTACTTATTCTTTAGTTACTAGTAACTATTCAGATGAAAGATATCCCCAAACCAATAAGAACTAGTAACATTTAAAAAGTGATATCTACATCGAATGCAAATTAGCTACTAAATATTAACTAGGACCAACTGGGACCACCATGCACTTGAGACAGACTTTAGAACATAATAGCAACAACATCGGAGAGAAATGACAGCTGTCATTGAACAAATTTGGTGGAAATACAACAAAGTCGAAAGAGCTTTTCAACAAGGCCGCAAAGGTTGACCACAATTGATGGCTATAGATTTATCTCTGGAGAATTTAAGAAGAATCAAAGGCATGTTATCGATGGAGACGATGGAAGAAGTTGTTCGTAGACTTTCAGATATCAGAGCAATCATCACCACACAACCACTCAGAGAGCACAGGGAAGAAGCCTTCTCAGCCCCTCGTATGCCTTCAGGTACTGTAACGTGTTGGATTTCGCTTTTATAATAACGTTACTCATTTAAATGTAAGTATGTTAGCTAGATAGCTAAATACATCTCAGACTTAAGTGGATACGTTATAGCTATAAAACAATCTAGCTTGCTAGCTATCTAGTGCTAATGTTAGCCAGCTTGATTGTTACAGCTCCGGAAAAAATTAAGAGACCACTGCACCTTTTTCTTTCCTTTACAAAAAAGTCGAAAAGGAAGGTTTTGAGTGAGGAAATTTATATTTCCACTGCAAATTGAACGCTTCTGTTCCTCATTCAAAACTTTCCTTTTCAACTTTTTTGTAAAGGAAAGAAAAAGGTGCAGTCGTCTCTTAATTTTTTCCGGAGCTGTATATATAAGAGAGAGAGGGGGAGGGAGAGGGAAGGAGAGGGAGGGAGAGAGCGAGAGTGTGCCAGTCAAACCTTAAGATGAGTGGGCACGGGTGTCCAAACTTTTAACTTTGGTACTGTATATTGATAGGAGGTAACATTTTCATCACACTGGTTGCTAGCAGCTAGCTACTGTGCTTGACCATCCCTGCCCAACTTGTGTCTGTAATTGTTGACAGGCCAGCGAGGGAGACCTAAAATCATAACAATGCAGCAAATCCAATTTCTGATGAGGCAAGGCTACACCCTCAAGCGTATGGTACAACTGTTGGGATGTTCTGCATCATTTCTGTACAAGAGAACAAGATTGCTTGGATTACCAATTAGGAGTTCCAGGTCAACTTCACTGACAGATGAGGACCTGGAACAGCATATAAGAAGACTTCACAGATTGTATCCTAGATCGGGCAATGAGGTAACGTTAGTCATCTATCTTTTTAGTGTCTATGTTTTATTGCTTTAGTCACGTTCTGGTAAGCAAGAAACCTTTCTGGCCTGTGTGATGTGTTGCTTTTTATATTCTGAATAGTTTGTATTTTGTTGCATTAATAGTCATTATTGACATACAGCTCCGGAAAAAATTAAGAGACCAATGCACCTTTTTCCTTTCCAAAAAAGTCGAAAAGGAAGGTTTTGAGTGAGGGACAGAAGGGGAACTCTACAAATTGAACGCATCTGTTCCTCACTCAAAACTTTCCTTTTCAACTTTATTGGAAAGGAAAGAAAAAGGTGCAGTGGTCGCTTAATTTTTTCCAGAGCTGTATGTTGGGCTGTGGTTTCAGATGATGAGAGCATTGCTGCGAGCAGATTGCTGGTTACACGACAGGGAGTGAGGATGATGCTGACTCATATTGACCCAGCAGCTGCTGCACGAATATGGAGCGCTACCGTGCCAAGAAGAACATACCATGTGCCGCATCCCAACAGCCTCTGTCATATGGATGGGAATATGCGTCTCATCAGGTATTCAGTTTTTAAAGGGGCACTGTGTAGAATTATGCCTCTAAACAATAACATCACTGGTCTCCTCCTCATCTTCCCTTACCAAACGAGACCACTTGAGTATTAACTTGTCCAGGGTGGGAAGGATAGTACAGCGGGTGTCGAAAGCGAATATAAGGAGATTACAAGTCAACGCAAACTGATAGTTGGACCAGTGAGAAAGTTTAAATGGGGAATATCTCAGGCACATTGATCAATTTTGTATGAAAAAAATATTTAAAACATTAACTTAAAACTTTTAATGTTTAAAACTGTCTACTGGTCCTTTTTGCTTGTATTTACGCTAGTAATACATTAAAAATCTTACATATTGTGCCTTTAACATTTAAAAAAGTATTAGACAGAACAGAAAAATAAACAATTCTGTTGACTGATGTCTGTCCTTTACAGATTGACCTTGGTCGTTCACGGAGCCATAGATGGATACTCACGGCTAGTAACATACTTAAACTGTAATACAAACAACCGAGCTGTCACTGTACTTACACAGTTCTTACAAGCAACGTGCCTGTATGGACTCCCATCCAGAGTTCGCTCTCATCATGGTGGGGAGTACACACAAGTCGCATTGTTCATGAATATTGTCCAAGGTGTACAGCGAAGAAGTCACATAACAGGGGAATCTGTCCACAACCAGAGGATAGAGCACCTTTGGAGGGATGTGTTCCTACAGGTGTTACATTATTTCTACAAAGAATTCTACACCCTTGAGGACACTGCCATCCTAGATCCAGCAAATGACATCCACAAGCTATCACTACATCTTACCTATCTACCAGAAATTCAAAGTAGGTTGAACATGTTTCGAGAGGCCTGGAATAATCACAGTCTGAGGACAGAAAACAATCGAACACCCACACAGATCTGGACAGAAGGCATGCTGACCAATATCTGGGCAGACACCACATCAACATCAACAATGTGTTTGGTGAAGATCCATATAGGGAGCACAATTTAGAGGCACTTCTGGCACAACATGGCATTGACATCTTTCCTACTGGTATAGAAGAACAGTTCCCAGCATTTGTTGTCCAACAACCCAATGTCAACCTTAGCCAACAACAGCAGCAAGATGTTTTGAGGGCCATAGATGGAATTCTGGACTTGAAAGTGAAATACCAGACATGCTGTACTGAAATTTCTAATCAGCTGACTGTATGAGACAGTCAAGGCTTCAGTCTTCTCTCCTAGACCTCTGTGTGTGTGTGTGAGAAAGAGAGAAACATGACTGTTGATATCACCTACCTGCCGCCCTTCTTTAGACCCTTTACAAAAAGTCCCATTCAGGCAGTCTCGGGGCATCTATGGCTTCCGCTGTGAGGACTCCCTTAACCACCTTCTCAACTATGTGGCCAGCTATGTTTGAGACATCGGCCCACGTCAAGGTGATGCGAGCACTACTGCTGGACACTACATTAGTGCCTGTAGGTAACACACTGGCTTCATCAGTTAGAATGTAAGAGAACAAAACTTGCTAAATCAATAAACAAGAGTTAATGAATTGTAAATATTTTCCAGTTGCATAGCAGCACTGTTCTAAATGCCAGGGGCCTCATTCATCCAGTGTGCGTAAGCACAAATCTGTGCATAAACCATATATGTGATCATTTTTACATGAAATGGAGGATTGATCAAATTACATTTCAAAATATAATGTTTTGATTTCATTGTTTTCCCAGTACATGCAACATTTCTTTACATGCTACAATATTTCATGTCATTTGACCATGTCAAATCATTGGTAATGAATGGCGTCCATACAAAGTAGTCATTTGTGTAATTATACTAGCCTTACGTATTTTTCAATTATTATAGACATAGTGGGAGATACTTTTAAATAGGACCATGTCAATCTGGCATCTCACCCATGAGCGAGAGAAATTATTAGTTTTATCATTCATGGGTTCCAAAACAATCGGGAACTGGACAGCACCCAGACCGACAAAAGCCCAGTCCCATGAATATTATGCGAACAGAACAGCCACCCACTCAGTTTGCAGGTGATATGAGTGAAGGTGCTCCTGATTATGAAGGACAAGTGATTGTTTAATACTCATTCAAAAAACAGCATATTTCCCAATGCTGAAGACACTTTAAATCTACGAACAGTCAGAGAAAATGCACTTGAAACAATTTCACATGCCAAATAATTGTATTCATCCACTGACTGGAATAACATTACTACAGCAAAAATAAATAAAACTAAGCATAACTTACTGGATTTCAGTGTCATCTGTTAGCTGCATCTCATCTGGCTCGGACATGTCACTCTCTGGCATAATGTCAAGGTAGTTAATACAAGGCCGTAATTACAATATATATTGAGGGGGACACATCCCCCCCAATATTAAAATATGCTCAAAATGTCCCCCCCAATTAATTGATATATAAATTACAAATAAAATAAAAATGCGCTATGCTACGACAGGCAACCATGCACCGCCGTCCAAAATAATCATTAGCAAATGTAAACAAAATCATAACTAAACTTAACAAACTACCAGTACTTGTTTTACAGTTTACTGTAGTTCTGCGTGTAGTTTGTCCAGGTGCTGTTGCCGTACCCCAGCAGAAGCCATTGGTCGACTGCCGTAAGCAAGATTGCAATATCCGCGGGTTTCACGCAAATTGGGATACTTTTCAGAAAATGTCGCGGGTGAAAAGTAATTGGTCGCGTGTGGCAGGTTTTGGGCTACTTCTGAACTTCACCGCAGCCGCACCATTTCTGTCTTTATATGCTATATTGTGTGTTTCTATGCTGTTATCACAGTCAGACGGCAGCTACGGCTTCTTAAGTTTTGTTCCCGGGGTGGGGGTCACATGTAAAATTGTCAATGTTGTGCACCAACAAAAGATGGGCTAGTTTTCAGGCATTTTAGGCTGGTTTTGAGCTGTAGTTGTTTGGAAATATTTTGCTTAACCTGGCAACACTGGCTGTAAGTGCTGTTGGTAGGTACAATGAATGTCGAACACTACTGTCTATCTCATTACTTTCAAATGTATTAATAAGTGGAAAACTAGTGTAATATGAGTGTTACGCAGGCTATCTTCCTGTCGATTGTGATAGTTTTAACATCAACACGTCATTTTGTGCTGGAACTGTAATTGTGGAAATAAATAATAGTTTGCCAAAGAGTGTCAGTAATTGCATGGAGCATAAACAAAAGTTTTTTGGGTAAAAAAGGGCAGATTTGCGATTGCTAAATCAATGAACCGTCATTAACGTTATCTATCATAGCAAAGTTACCTGGAAAGCTAATTAGCCGCACATTCACCCAGCGACCAACAATGATGCTCATGTGCGTATTTAACTAACAGTAATGTCTTACGTTAATGATTTTGTTAGATTTGTCAGAAAGCCCACATGAAGTCTGAATGAAGTGTCAGGCGTTTATGTAGCGCTGCATGTGTAATTTATGCAGACAGTTGTCATTTTCATTGATTGCATATTTGTATAGTATACTGTGTAGTTGTATTTGCCTACTGTATGATAAATAGCATATGTTTGTTTGATTAAAGTGCAAGCAGTTTTATTACTTAACTTTCATTCACAGTGAGTGTCATCATGAGCAGGAGGAAGGGTGGCAGTGGCATTCATCTGTTTTTTTGGGCAGCCTCAGAAAAGATAAGTAAGCTTAGAGCAGTGAGAAAATGAGTACCATTCAGTTGAAAAAAGTATACAGTAGCACAAGAGATGAGTCAGTGTTTATTGATATAATAATCATTGCCATTCAGATCAGAAATGGTTAGTATTCCATTCCTGAACACCATGGCAAGAAACAACTTGTTAACTGAGTATTTATTTCATGTTCACTCTGGTGTGTTCAGAGTAAAGAAAGAGGGAGAGAGAGAGGGTATGAGGATGCCAACAGGGCAGGGAGAGCAGGTGACATGGAGGTGAGTGAGAAAAGGAGCAAAATTGATGACCTATCTGATATCGCCATGTTGGTGTTGTTCCGACAAAATCATATTTAATGTTGGCACAACTGAGGTTAGGCTTAAACACAGGCCCCACTGAGGATAGGTTTAGGCACAGGCCCCACACATTAGGTTTAGGCACAGGTACTACTAAGGTTAGGTTTAGGCACAGGTGTCTCTGAGGTTAGGGTTAGGTCAAAGGGTGGGGAGCAGGGGAATATTCTGTCTTTGGACTGGGGTAACCAACTAAATACACATCAGCTGCAATGATGGTCCTGGGACATTAATTATGATGTTGTAGGACCAACACCGTGATATCAGATTGTGTGAATATTGATGATTAAGACTCTTATATCTTAAACATTTTTGAATGTTTTACTTGGGGGGGACCACTAGACCCCCTGCTGATTTGGTCCCCCCCAATGTTGACTCCAAGGCTACAGCCTTGAGTCAATGTAGTGGAGTTCCTCTGTAGGTCCAGACTCTGTATGTCCAAAATCACTTTGGACAACCTCAATGGAAACAGGCTCATCAGTAGGAGGCAACGTCGCATCTGGGTTTCACTTAAATGGTCTTCAGAAAGGAATTTAAAATTAAATAGAGCTAAAACAGCAAATGCACAAGCTTAGCAGGGAAAAAAATCCACCAGCATTAATCTGTTTAAAACAGGCGTTTAGTTGTAACTTTGCTGACGACAGGCACGATTCACTGAAAATCCTGCAGTCTAATTTGATTAACATAATCTTAAAAATGACGATGCCCAAAATGATAGAATTAAAAATGCCCACCCTCATTGTTTACCTGCACATCCTCCATATCCATCCACTGACTGTGGATGTTCAATGGAGAGGTGATGCTGTGTTCCAGAAGAGTCACAGAAACTGTGTTGATTATTGATGTGGCTGATGTGGTTTCTCTGATGTAAAAATATTCAGTTGCTGATGCATCTGAGCCAACAAAGTCAAACAGGCCTGAAATCCAGGAACAAGGAAAATGTTATACCCCCAGAACACATTCCTTGGGTAGAATGGCAATCAAGGGCTTCGGATTTGAATGCTGCAACTGACCTCAACTCCCTTCTGTGTTCAGACTTAACTCATTCAAAACTTATTAAGCTTTATTATGATCATCTACTTAGAAATGTGTGTATGCAACTGTCTTAATCCAAGCAAAAGTTCAACAGTGTTCACCTGCATAGGATCAAATGTATGGAACCTTCGGATCTTCATAGTGCCATCTGGGAAACTGAATTTCAGGGGTACACCAGTCACAGGTTCCTCAGTTCAACCTCTCGTCTATGGTCTGAGTCACAGAATTAGTATGTAGCTGGTTTGTGTATGTGCAACCTAGTGAATAGATGCTTAAGGAAATGAATTAGGAAGGAGGACCTTCAAACGCCTCTCTTCATATTCATCAACAGCTTGTCTCCTATGATCCTGCTGTGAAATAAAAACTATTAGGGTTTTTCTCAGCTGACAATCTCTAAACACAAATGCTCAAAATAACTAAAAAGTGTACCTTTTCTTGGTCAGCTCTCAATGACAGATTGAATTCAATATCTTGTTGTTGCTGTAAACTCCTCCACTCCTGCTAGGACAAACATAATTTAAAACCAAAAGCACATACTTCAGACCCATGTTTAAAGGGGCACTGTGTTGAATCCTGCCTCTAAACAGTAACAACTTGTCTCCTCGTCTCACTGAACAAGACCGATAAGGTACCAGGTTGGTTTAGGGTGGGAAAGATAGTACAGAGCGTCTAAAGAGAGTATAAGGAGATAAGTCAATACAAACTAATTTGAAGTCAATTTGGACATTACTGCAAAACTAGATTCAAGGACAGCCATACACCACAATGAGTTCTCCAGTATATTAAACACTTCCCACACAGCAAATAAATGTTTTTGGTTAGGTCATCCAACCCTCTTATATTAATTTATTATTTAAAGAGACAAGTACCTCTAAATGATTTGTTGTTCCAGGTCCAGGGAGTACCACCAGTCCTGGGCTTGAAGCCCTCTCAGAGTTCCCACTCTCTACTGCCGCAGTGATGGTTGTCGAATGTAGCCTCTGATGAGAATTACTGGTGAAGTCACTGGTGTACCCCTGAAATTTCCACAAATCAAAAAGAAACATGTTCCTACATTTGGTTAGATCCACCAATCCCCTCTTGTGTTAATATTAATACCAATAAGTCTGTAAGTCAAATTTTGAAGTTACCTCTACATCATTTAGTGCTCCAGGGACAGTGAGTACTTCTGGTCCTGGACTTTGAGAACTCTCAAGGGCTGTGTTGCCTTCTGCTATATGAAGTGTTGCAGATGAAGTCAGAGGAAGACCTGCCTGAAGAGAGATTAAATCATTAATAATGCACTTGGATGGACGGACACAACTGGACACAATAGAAACTACACTGTACCTGGCCTACTTCAGCATGGGGACAACGTAGAGTCTGCTCTTCCCCATTGCCTTCTTCAGATCTCTCACAGGGTTTGCTTGGACCGTCTTGATTTGTTTGCCCTTGTCTACTTTTGCCAACTCAAACCACACCAGGTTCAAGCTAATATTAGTGTAGCTCTGACACAAATTGATTTAAATCAGCCAGGCTCCAATTCAGATGAATGGTTGACAGTTGTCCTTCCACAGACTCATGCACTGGTATCCCTAAAACAATATTGAGAAAAAAAAGTCAGGGAGAAACATCTACATTTTCTAAAGCATTAACAAACCATTGCAAATGCATGATCTAATTGATCATATCCAAGTTGGTTAGTTTGAATTGCAACATTTCAATAATACATATTTTCCTGTCAGCTCTTCAAATGTAATGTTCAGAAACCCTATAATTTATTATATTCCAAAACACCAATAAAAAAAATAAATTACCCATTTCATAGCATCTACCTAATTAGAACAAGCATGACGTACCTAACCCGTTACTTGTTAGAACCTGGCTCTCACAAACTGAAGGCAGAGAATGGACGTCTGGTCTTAAGTGCAAAAGGAGGCCCATCTGCCAAGTTGAACGTCCCCTTCTGGAGGATGTGCCTAAACCAAAGTTACAGTACGACTGAGATTTACTTTGGAATCATGTCAATATTGGGCAGGATATTTTCCCATAAAATGAAGTTAATATACAAGTGTTTCCAGTTGTATCCTAGCACTACAGTACCTAGTTAAATAGCAAGTATGCTATCTGGATGGATGTGAAATGGGTTTTCAATCTGTTTGCACATGCTAAACATTTTAGTTACTGTAGGTACTCGACATCTGTAAAACAAGCAGTTTTCAAGATTCACCTGGTGTAAAAACATGTGGTTTTCCAGATTCACACATGGTGTTTTAACTACTTTGTCTAACTATTTAAAACATTACTTAGTATTGAATGTAGCAGAGTGCACAATGTTTTAACCAACTGACTAAGTAGCTAGCTAATTAGCGTGTGCGCAACTCAAAATAGCCTGGTAACTGAGCAATAGTTGTACATTCAAGCAGGAATATTGCAGAAAGTTAAAATAATAATCCCTGGGAAAGTAACGTAAGGCATCGTTAGCCTAATCGCAAACAGTATCGTCACTGGACGCTCTGGATAACTACTGTAGAGCTTACCTTGAACTCGATTTCCACGCCTTCTGAAAAGGTTTCTAGTCTCTGTCAAAATGTTGTGGCCAGAAGTACTTGCAGGTCAATTCGCGCCTGGCACGTTGCAGAGCATTAAACACTTGGTCAAACACAGCTGTAACTGGTTCCTCATTAGTTTCTTTATTGACATTAATTGGGTCGGTCTGGAAGCATGTCTGCGCCATTGCTCCAACAACTAAAAACTCATGTACAGGAAATGCGCGGGAATTGAGCATGCAGATCTCATTGGCCGAATAAATGATAAAACGGCTAGGCATGGTAAGCCGTTTTAACATTTATTTCTAAGGCATACTAGTAACGACTCATTAGATACTAGTACTTATTATTTAGTCACTAGTAACTATTCATTAGATACTAGTACTTATTCTTCAGTTACTAGTAACTATTCCAATACTTACTAGTATCTATTCCAGTTTTACTAGTAACTATTCATTAGATAATAGTATCTACTCAATAGTTACTAGTAGCTTTTAAATTGTTACTAGTAACAAATTGCACATTTTTGACATTGAATTCCATGGTGCTCTGCAGTTCACATATCTACTATTTGCTTGCGACTAGTAACTATTGAAATTGTTACTTGTAATCATGACAGTTGTACTGGTACTTATTGATTAGATAAAATTCCTTATTTATTAGTAACTAGTAACTATTCCAATAGTTACTCGTTTCCATTTCAATTTTACTAGTCAGTTTTTATTCTAGAACTTATTTTTTTGTCACTAGTAACTATTGAGATGAAAGATATTCCCAACCAAATAAGTACTAATAACACTGACAACGTGATATCTACATCGTATGAAAATTAGCTGTTTAATATTAATCTGGATCTTGAAGCCTTTTAATATTCCAGCAGTTTCCAAAAATATATATTTTCATTGTCTTTAAGGAAGGGCTGAATTAATTCTTTGCTCATGTTACTAAGCAAAATGTTCCCTCTGTTTAAAGGACAAAGGCCAGAGCTCAGGGTTGGCTAGGCCAAGTTGAAGTGAACTTGAGCCAACGACAGCTTGTGTTGGCTGGCTTTACAGCTAGCCAACATTTAGGCTAAATGATTAGTTCCATTTCTAGGAACGTAATTCGTTATCAGTTATATAAAAGAAGTATCTGTATTAGGCTGTATAGCTACCTGGGTGTTTTACATGAGTTGTACATGAGATAGTGGATAGGATGGTTGAGGTCAGCATTTTTGTAAATTGTCTGGGAAACCAGAAGATCCTTGACTGAAGGCAGGTGGTAGCCTTTGACCCTCTCCACTGCCCACAAAATGTGCTGCCATTTGACTGTCGGCTTCAGACCAGACGGGATGGAGGCAATGAGTATGCTATCTATGAAAACCCTGTAAAACTGGACCATAACAGAGCAGGAGATGTGGCATTTCTTTTGTCTGATGCAGAAAGAATATGTGCTGTGAACCTTCTTTGTGAATAATAAAGATGTTGTAATCACACTTAAGAGAGCTTGAAAGGGTAGTTTCTGGTTGATTGAGGATTGGGCTAAACTGAGATGTTGACTCAAATGTATTTCTAAATTTAAATAAATTGGATAAATTACAACAATAAGCATTACAAATTGTATGTTAAATTTTACATACTATCGATATTTGAGGGGTTTAAAATTAAAAACATTACACAGTAGTTATTGATACAGTAACGAATAGTCACCACACCTGAAAAATCCCCAGAACAAGATCATTATTAGTTCTTGCAACAGGGTGAGCTTAAAATATCACAACAATTGCCATTTGGCCTCATAAACTTAAGTCCTTGCATTCCACACCCACACAGGTAGATCATGATGCAAGATTGTCCACCTCTCACTGGCGATGGTGTCTGAGAGGTCAACTAGTCAGAAACAGTACTTCCTGTCTTATCAGTAGTTGGTAATCAGATAAATGTAGAGATCTACATTTATCTGATTACATTCAGCTGGGGTAGCTTGTTCTGGAGGAGTTCTCAGATTATGAATGGGATCCATACAGATGAAGAATGGGACTAAGAATTGACCATTTGCCTGTCTTGTTCTTCCATGCAGTTACACAACCTATACAAAATCTTAGTAACATCAAATGGCGACTTATCGTCATGAGAGTTCCATAAAACATGCTCTATAACAAGTTCAATAGCTAGCTTGAATGTTTCATTAATTTGTTTTGTCTTTGGCCTATTTTTTTTTCTTTGGCCATATTATAGTAGAAGGGATTTATTTATGTGCAATCCATGTGATCTCCTATTTTACATTGTGTTGTGTTGAAGAAAAGACAAGTCTACCAAGTGTAGTTTATTCTCACTCCAACCTCATGATTTTCAAACATGAAACTGGTACTATTTCACTTTTGTAAATCAAAGATAGACTTGATAAGACAGACTGAGAGGAAGCATGACATCTGATGGTGGTCAAAACACTCAAACCTTGTTGCACGTCTACTAGTTAGAAAACAAATGCAGTCAGAATAGGCAATAAAAGCTAAATTAAAACATCAAGAACATATCTTTATCCCCCTTAAATACTATTCATTGGATTGGAGAAATCCACACATGGTTCACATGGTTTCTAAGTTAATGGTATGTGTTGTATGGTAAGATTTATAAGTTGATCAAAACACTGTTCCCTTGTTCCTCCTTGTTGATCCATTGTATATTTCATTAATTTGCGTGTTCTGCATCAGTGCTGTCTTCATCCTGTTAAGAAAGAAGAATATTCTTGTCTCCTTTCTTTCCTGGTGCCTTCTCCCCTTCATCTCCTGGTTCAACAGTGAAAAGTGTGCGGCTGAGGAGAGGGAGCAATTGTGGAAAGACAAACGAGAGACAAGATAAAGAAACTAGTTTAAAAACTCATTTTCAGCCAGTAGTTTACAAACAGGTTTTCAGGTAGTCTAGTGCAGATGCTTTTGTAGAGGTTGGGGTGTCTACATTATAAACCATAGTCTCACTAAATGATTGTAGGTGTGTGATGTTAGTGCCCAATCTGTCCTAAAAGAGTTGGACCTACTGTGCCAGCTTGATATTTTAATTCCCTATCACCATGAAAACATCCTGTGCATACGTCCAAGTTCAATAGTGATCATCTATTGTGCTTCAAAGCAGGAAGCATAGCCGCTGGAGAAAGCAGAGATGAACAACAGTAGTCTAAGACAGACACAACTGTATTACTGCTAGCTAAACATCTATGTTAACCAGCTTGCCTTATGTCTTGATAGTTTGCAACGACAAATTACTTATTGGAAATCATGCATAGCTCGTTATTACACTATAGACTTAAATCTAACCTAGCTATCGTAAGACAACCAGCTAACGTGTGATCGTCAGTTGTTAAATAGAACTGGTCATGAATTGTAATAAAGTTATTGAAACTGGTCAACAAAGCATGTTCACCCAAATGTAACATAGGCTGGATGTACAACCTGGTAGCCAACAAGATGCTTACGCAAACAGTATTCTAGCTAGCGATGCCCACCTGTGCTTTCGATTTACCAAAACAGAAAAACAATACAACGAGCAGCGTGAGCGAAGAATGCGTTCAGACATTGTTTCAAAATGTTTTTTAGCTGATTTTAATAATGACCTCGAAGTACACGCATCAGCTACATCAAGTGTGGGCCGGCTCTGGGTGTCTGCCTCGTGTTTATGCATTGATCAATTTGAATGTAAATATCTCCAAATTAAGATATCTCCAACTAGATTCTTACTAGTTCTTCATCATTTTGAAGATATCTGGCATTGAATAGAAACTAGTCGTTATTCCGATCTTAGATATCAACTATTTGCTACTGACTAGTGACTATTCCAATAGTTACTAGTATCTATTCCAGTTTTACTAGTAACTATTCATTAGATTCTAGTACTTATTCAATAGTTACTAGTAACTATTCAAAGTTACTAGTATCTATTTCACTTTTACTAGAAACTATTAATTAGATACTAGTACCTATTTATTAGTTACTAGTAACTATTACAATTGCTACTAGTAACCTTTTTATTCTTACAAGTAACAATTGCTTTTTTACTCGTCATCGGTAATGACGAGTCAAAATGACTACTTGATAGTTGAATTAAAAAAGATACTAGTAACAATACAACTTTTGATAGTAATAATTGGGAAAGATACTAGTAACTAATGAATATGTAGTAGTATCTATTGAATAGTTACTAGTAAAATTGAAATAAGTATAGGGACTATTTGAATAGTTTCTAGTCGGAAAGCAAATAGTAGACATCTGAACGGCAGGTCCCCATAGAATTCAATTGCAAAAACTTGGAATTTGTTACTAGTAACAAATTAATAGTTACTAGCAGTTATTGGAATGGATACTAGGAACTAATGAATAAGTACTAGTATCTAATGAATAGTTACTACTAAAAGAGGAATAGATACTAGTAACCATTGAAATAGTTACTAGTAACTAAAGAATAAGTACTAGTCACTTTAAAATTGTTACTAGTACGTTTTTTGGATTAAATGTTAAAACGGCTTGCCATCAGGACGGCTTGCCTACAGTGTCCCTTAGTCCCTTAGGGAAAGGGAACATGTATTGTTGACATAAAACAGCTGTGCTGTATCTCACCACACCCTTTTTGTTGTATTAGTACTGATGATTCACTGAGCTACCTCAGAGATGTCTCACGGTTTCCCTTGCAAACTATGACTCCTCTCTGCTTGAAAAGTAATAAAACTGCTAACTGTGCCATGAGAATTTTGTCTCTGTAATTACTTCCTAAAGGTTTCTATTCAATGGAATTGCCATCACAAGTATTTACTGTGAAAACATTGCAATGTGTATGGAAAATGGACTGTCTAAATGTAAACGGTTTAAAAAATTTTTGCCTTTCAAGACAAATATATACACAATGTGACGGCTCCTCCACTTGGCGCTGCATGCTCTCTCCCTCTCTGGCGCTCCAACTCGCCGGTGAACTACCCACTGGCTGGAGCAGATAGCAGCAGCGCACCTTTCACAGACACACATCTGTTTTTAGTTATTATGATGTCTATTTTAGTTCCTAGTTTTCACCCACACCTCACAGGTTATTGTGTCTATGTTTTGTTGAGACCGTGTGGTGTTGTGATTTCTCTGATGAAGACAAGAAATGTGATTCTTCGTGTCTGTGTTGTTTTGTCACTTTCGTTTTCGTCTCTCCACTACGCACTCGCTACCCTTGCACCTCACACACAAATGTTGGTGATTTACATTATGTACAATATCGTATGTTTACTTTGTGAGGCCAGCCTGATTATTACAGCCATGAATGTTAGAAAAGATGGAGATGTACAACTAGAAACCATAATGTCAACTATGAAATGATGAAACGGTGCAATCAATGATTTCTGCATTATCTGAGGTACTTTAATAACAGGATACAGAAAATGGATCTGAACTGAACTAATGTTGTTAGTGCCACAAGATACAGTAGCTGACATGCAACCAGGGACCAGGCAACAACTAAATGATGATTATTAAAATGAACACAATCAGTAATGGCATCATCTAATTTCTCCTCTAAAATGAAACATTATCTTAGTAAAAGGAAGTGCAAGTATGTAACCAGACCGCAATTAAATATATCTGTTGTATCACAATTCGTTCTGAAAGATTGCTTATTTAAAGTGATATTTGAGGAGCCACCTCATGATGGTCCTTGTGTTCAGTGTATCAAAGGCACAGCAAAGCTATGTTCCAAATAGGACCCTAATTCTTGTATATTGCTATGGATCTGATCAGGAAGTAGTATTATAAAGGATATACAGAGCCATTTGGGATGCCAGCAGAGTCCTCCTCCTAGGGAATTGATTGATTACAGTAAGCTTGATGTCTTGATGGATGGTTAATGGGAGCTATTTATGTGACTGATGACATGTTTTAAGTCCTATATTAATTGGGGAATAAAATAAAGGCATATTTTTGTTAATTAAAGTTCTGTGTTTTTGAGTGGGGCTGGGTTGGTGTGGAGTGTGGGGTTGCGCGTGTTCCATGAAGCTCAGTTAGTAGAATACGGCGCTAACGATGCCTGGGTTGTGCGTTTGATTCCCATGGGGGCCCAATACTGCATATAATATATGCACTCAGTACTATTAGTTAACCCTAAAAGTGTATTATTTTTTAATAATGTATTTTGTACTTGAGGACACTAAATAGTGTCCTAATTAGAATAGTATTTAATAACTATTTAAATAGTAATAAGTATATGTTAGTGTGTAAAAATGGACACATTGCTTACAGTGGATATAAAAAGTCTACACACCCCTGTTAAAATGCCAGGTTTTTGTGATGTAAAAGAATGAGACAAAGATAAATCATGTCAGAACTTTTTCCACTTTTAATGTGACCTATAATGTGAACAATTCAATTGAAAAACAAACTGAAATCTTCGAGGGGGAAAAATGAAAAATAAAAACCTTACAATAACCTGGTT
>JACXGI010007913.1:0-19931 GCA_016801175.1 Esox masquinongy
TATCTGAGCTGCACTGGAAACAGCACAACCGAGGGAGAGAAAAGCAATGAAACTACCTCGGTAGACTGATGGGAACGAACTTTGTAAAATACATCTAGCGTTAATGAAAATATATATTAAATTATAAAAATATAATTTTCTGATTCTGATATCACTAGGCCAGCAAAAAAGGCCTCTGGTCAGCAGCAGTTTCGAAAAATATCTTCTTGTATACCGGTTCATAATAATAATAATGAACCGGAACAAACACAATAGGGTTTCACCAGTGAACTGCTGAAACCCTAATAATGAACCACAACAAACAGAATAGGGTTTCACCAGTGAACTGCTGAAACCCCAATAATAATAATAATGAACCGGAACAAACACAATAGGGTTTCACCAGTGAACTGCTGAACTTGTACTTGGTCCCCTAATTATTGTAGGCCTACCATGTGTCCAATTATCTGTTACAAACATGTATCTATAATGCTACTTTCTTGATCTACTTTTCTTTGAGAACGTAAGGGATGGACGGAGCACTGAGCTGGAAGACATCGTATTCCGTGATTGGGTAGAACTCCACTGCCAGCCAATCAAATAAACAAAACAATTGTTCAATTGAACGATAAAAAAGTCCATCATTCACAAGTATTTTTTACTTAGGCAAAGATTCTGTGAATGTTTTCACCTGTGTTTATCATGACATCAGTAATCAATTAAATATATTAATTATTATTGCCTGTGTTTAATAATCAGTTATAAACATGTCATTATAATGTTCCTGGCTTGATCTATTTTTCTCTGCGAATGTACATAGAATTTGATCGGAGAACAGAGACTGGGTATGAAGCAAGTGATCATGTTGCAGAAATCCACTGCCAAACGTTCGAATGAATGATACAAGTGAACGAGTCACTAGACAAAAGGACTTGTGATTCTCGAGTCACTAAAAAGATTAATTCAAAAAGAATGAATCATTCGCGTAGTGCGCATCACTATCGCTCATCACTTTCAGTGACCTGCTGCTGTCTTCGTTGCGACATTTTTAAACATATTTTAGTCCATTAGCAGACTCTTAGACTCCAGAGTGACTTATATAAAATTAGGTATAAGTAAACTCTTGATAACTAGCATTTATCTTCACTAGCAATGATGTGTTACAAAGTCAAACAAGAATGTCTAACAACTGCACACATGAACATTAAGCACACAATATATGAGCAACTTTTATCGAAGGTTGAGGTATTTCGGATTACTATATATGGATCATTCATTTTGTCACTACTGGTAGCATGTGGCGGTATCTGCAGTCCATTCAAGTTGCACAGGTAGTCCAGCTCCTCCAGGATGGCACATCGATACATGCCTTTGCAAGAAGGTTTACTGTGTCTCCCAGTACAGTCTCAAGAGCATGGAGGAGATACCAGGAGATGGGCTGTTACACGAGGAGAGCTGGACAGGACTGTAGAAGGGCATAAACCCAGCAGCAGGACCGGTATCTGCTCCTTTGTGCGAGGAGGAACAAAAGGAGCACTGCCAGAGCCCTACAAAATGACCTCCAGCAGGCTACTGGTGTGCATGTTTGTGACCAAACTGTCAGAAACAGACTTCATGAGGGTGGCATGAGGGCCCAATGTCCTCTAGTGGGACCTGTGCTCACAACCAAGCACTGTGCAGTTCGATTGGCATTCGCTAGAGAACACCAAAATTGGCAGGTCTGCCATCGGTGCCCCATTCTCTTCACAGATGACGTTATGTATCGGTGCATCCAACGCCGCCAAGTAGCGCCACAGACTGTCCGGGAGCTCACTCATGCCCTGATCCAGGACTGTGTTGAGATCCCCCAGGATACCATCTGCCGTCTCATCAGGAGCATGCCTAGACGTTGTTGGAAGTGCATACAGGCACCTGAGGGCTGTACACACTACTGAGTCACATTATGAGTTGCCGTGATGAAATTCACGCAAGTTGGAACAGCCTGTGGTTTCAGTTGTTTACTTTGATTTTTAGTGTGAGTTTGAATCCAGTCCTCAATCGGTTGGTGATTTTGGTTTCCATTGATCGTTGTTATGTCATTTTGTTCTCAATGAATTACAGAATGTACAGTAAAGATTTTGATCTTAAGTACATTTCGTTCATCGATACCTGATGTGTGATTTATGTGTTCCCTTAATTTTTTTGAGTAGTGTATTAACAGTTTACATATACAATTGCAGCTTGTCAGATCAGCAGACCATAGCTAGTAGCTTTCTGTCATGTACACAGTGAATCAAATGGTTTGTTGCCTAAATTAAACTTTGTCATTGAAGTACAAGTACAGTACAACGAAAAGCCGTTAGCATCTAACCAGAAGTGCAAATAGAAGAGGGCAGAAAATGTACTTTATTAGGTATATGTATATATAAGTATATAAGTATTAGGTATATGTATATTACAAGTGGAATGTATAGATGTGCAATGAAGGCAAATGCAATACAAATGGCAAAACTAAATGTGCAATTAAGGCAAATAGAGTAGGGCAGAAAATGTACAAATATTAAGTATAGTGTATGCTGTTAGAAATGAGACATTTCTTATAGTGGTTGAAATAATGATTGCATACCCAGTCGTGAAGGGAGAGAGTAATTAAATTATTTATTGTAACATTTCATAGTCTATTGTTCATGAGGTTATAGACTCGATACTCTGTCTTACAACACTCAATCGCATCTCACACAATCTCAATGAAACTTCCGGTTGTCCTCTACATATAGACATCCCAACCTGGAATACACATCACAGTACTGTAAGCCCATTGGCTAATTACTGTCGCGATTTGAATGGACGTGACTTCCTGTGTACGTATAAACAGATGGTCTGTTGTAAACTAAACATAACATACACTTCAACAATGTTACAAGTGGGATAAATCGTTGTGTGGGTATAAATGGCATATCTAAGTGGCATTCTAAATGTGCAATCGAGGCAAATTGAAGGAATAAGGTAGCATGTGCAACTGGGATGCAGAGATAGCAGCAATGAGGTCCCAGAGGTAGACATGTATATGTAACAACTGAAAAATGTGAGTATGTTGGCAGTTCTACATGTGCAATGAAGGGAAATTGAATGTGCAAGGTGCATGTGCAACTGAAATGCAGGGAAAGCAGCAGTGAGGTTCTGGAGGTAGACACGTACTGAAAACTTCCATTATCAGACTTAGCAAGGCCGTGTCAGAGTCCAGTAGTACAAAGGGAGTAGTGCAAAAAGGTCTCTGAGAGGCGGGGGGTATGGTTAGTGATGGGTCACTGAGTTCAGCAGGGTTACAGCAGATGGAAAGAAACTGTTTCTGAGCCTGCTGGTGCGGGAATGAAGAGACCTGCCCCGCCTGCCTGATGGTAGGAGGGCAAACAGTGTGTGGCATAGATGTGAAGGGTCCCTGATGATGCTGCAGACACCACTTGCGCTGGACATCAATGATGGCTGAATGGTGAATGTTCAAACGATAACCTAACCAGCAACCCGACTATTTATCTTATCTTATCACTACTTAGTAAACACCATAACCCTTTGGGTCTCCATCCATGGCCCAAAATACAGAAATTGCCAGTCCCCACAAGGACAAAGGCTATTTTCAGCCTAGGATTTAGGGTAAAATTAACAATTAGATTAGGGTTAGAAATAGGGATATGTGTTAATCTTACATTTTATTGTTATATTTAGAATTAAGGTTAGGTTTGTTATTTGGGGATAGGGAACATAGATTTATAGGTTTCTGGTAGAGGTTGACACAGGAATTGGCTGTTAAAATTTTCATTTGTGGTGCTATCATTTTATAGATATTAAAGAATATTTTATATGTCATTCTGAGGTCACTCAGCCCCCCAACATGCTCCAAATTGAATCAAAGTAGGCTCATTCATTTGCGCTCCCTTTGTGCCGCTAAAAGGTTTGTTTGTGCTGCTACAGTTTTTGTTACATAACCTACATTCCTACTGGATAGCGCACTGGCATTACTCTCTTTCCAGTATAGCTCGGTCACTATCGGTAAGAAAGCAGTCGCAAAAACAAACCTTTATCAGCACAAATGATTGAGCCTATTTTGAGTGAATTTGACCTATAAAACATTATTTAATATCTAAAAGATGATAGCAGCACAAACATTTTTACTGCATAAACCAGCTAGAACGATTAAGCCTATTTTGCACTGGATGGGGGACCATCTTTACACAGGTAAAATACCTTTAATCGCTTGTGCTCCAGTTGTGTCACTCAGCCCCTCAAATCCTCCAAATGTATCCATAAAAGTATTGTTTGTTTGTGTTTCGGTTGTGCTGGTTTGTGTCGTTACAAGTTTCGATTGTGCTGCTTCGGTGTTTTAAATATTAGATATTTTATTATAGGGTATGGTGTAACCAGCCCCCAACATGCTCAAAATTCCCTCAAAATAGGCTCAATCATTTGTGCTTTGTTTGTGCTGATGCAGCGTTTTATATATTAGACATTTCATTTTAGGTCACCAGCCCCCGAACCTGCTCCAAGCTGCCTGAAAATAGGCTGCTAAAATTTTGTTTGTGCTGCTATAGTTTTGGTACATAGTCTACATTCTTACTGGATCATTCATGGTGTTACTTTTTCCAATAGCCCTATTGCTCTGCTATAGCTCTGTCATTATTCGTAAGAAAGACAGTCGCAAAAACAAAACTTTTACCAACCCAAACGGAGCACAAACAATTGAGCCTATTTTGAGTGAATTTGACCTATTAAATATTCTTTAATATTGTGATGGCAGTTTCTAAATTCCAAACAGTTTACGAAGATATGGTAGGTAAGACAGAGGAAAACTCTGTTGCATAATTAACAGTTTATTCTTGCAAGGAGAGAGTACACAGATTACAAAGTAACGGTGAAAAATCTCTAAATTAATACAGGACAATCATCAGTACTTAAAGGGGAAAAAGGGGTGTGGTAAGATGCTGCACAGTTGTCATATGTCATTAAAACACATTCTATCACTACCTTGGTTTTAACCAAGGGGCAGGCTGTTCTCCCCTACCTTAAACCAAGGACCTTGTGGGTAACCTTTTTAACTCTAAGGAACACAGCATCTGGACAGAGAACAGATAATCTGATGGTTTAAACTGATTGACAGATTAATAGATAACCCAATGATCTTCTGAGACCATCTAATGATGATCATTAACAAATAACAGATCCCCCTCTCCCACATTCCTTTTCTTATCTAAAGATGGGGACTCAGTACTTCTAACTAGTAACTCATTTATACATGTATAGGACTAAGTATACCTCGGTTCAAGAAATTTCCCTGACAATATCTAAAAGATGAAAGCAGCACAAACATTTTAACGGCACAAACCAGCACAAATGAATAAGCCTATTTTGCCATAGTTTTGCATTGGGTGGGGACCATTTTTACGCAGGTAAAATACCTTTAATCGTTTGTGCTCCATTTGTGCTGCAGTAATTTTTTAGATCATTCCGAGGTCACTTAATCCTCCAACATGCTACAAATTTACTGTGTTCCGTTTGTGCCGGTTAAAATATTGTTTTTGCGACTTTCTTGCCAAAACAGTTGAAGAAGTAATGACAGAGCCATAGTGGAAAGAGAGTAAAGCCAACGCGCTATCCAGTACAAAAGTAGGTTATGTACCAAAAACTGTACCAGCACAAACGACTGAGCCTATTTTGAGTCAAATCTGGAGCAGGTTGGGCGGCTGGCACAAACGAAACTTTTAACGGCACAAACGAAGCACAAACTAACAAGACTTTTGGGTGAATTTGAAGTATGTCGGGGGGGCTAAGTGACCTCAGAATGACCAGTGAAATATTCTCTCACTAAATTGAGTTTATTTTGAGTCAGTTTGGAGTTGGGTGGCTGGTGACGTCTTCACCTCTAATCAAACGTCTAATATTAAGAACACCGATGCAGCACAAACAAAACTTTTAACAGCACAAACCAGCACAAATGAAGCACAAACGAATTAGCCTATTTTGACTCAATTTGGAGCATGTTGGGGGGCTGAGTGACATCATCACCAATAATTGTCTAATATATAAAATACTGAAGCAGCACAAACGAAAATTTTAATGGAACAAACCGGCAAAAACGATGCACAAACAAATGAAACTATTCTCATTGATTTTGGAGGATGTTGGGGGGCTGAGTGACCTCAGAATGACCTACACTATTTTATTTAATATCTAAAAAATGACAGCAGCACAAACCAGCGCAAACGAATGAGCCTATTTTGACTCAATTTGGAGCATGTTGGGGGTCTGAGTGACGTCATCACCAATAATTAAATGTCTAATATATGAAATACCAAAGCAGCACAAATGAAAATTTGAACACCACAAACCATCACAAATGAAGCACAAACAAATGAGGCTATTTTGACTCAATTTGGGGCATATGTTGGGGGGCTGTGACATCACCTATAATTAAATGTCTAATATATAAAATACCGAAGCAGCAAAAATTAATTTTTTTATGCCACAAACCGGCACAAACGAAGCACAAACAATGAGACTATTCTGATTGATTTTGGAGGATGTTGGGGGGCTGAGTGACCTCAGAATGACCTACACTTTTATTTTAAAAATGACAGCAGCACAAACGAAAATTTTAACGGCACAAACGAAGCAAATCTCTGGAACAACTGGCTACACTCCCAAGGTCACAGATTGGTCGATCATACAAAATATAGATGTTTATCACTTCAATGTCAACTAAGTAGTATGTAGCAAATTAATTATAATATAATTTTATTCTGCTTGCTATAATTTTTTCAACCATAAGATAAACTTCTTTGGGGCCCTGTGATTAGCTGCCATAGTGCCGCGCACCCATCGCACCCATTAAAGCTCCGCCTCTGCTTTAAGCCCATATTCATTATTTAACTATAACTCAAATATATTTTGGTAAACAGCCAAAATAACAAAGCTTGTGTCAGTGTCCAATTATTTCCGGACCTCACTGTAACATGGACGACTTCAAACCTGATAAGGATTTGAGCGGTGGTTCATCCCACAAACAATATACAGTCTCTGAATTCTTGGACACAAATGTGTTTTTTACAGGCCCGCTGACCTCATTAGTAGGAACACACTTAGCCGAGTAGGGGAATGTCCGGACTGCTGGGTATTGTCACCTCACATTAATCCATCCGGCGAGATGAAAAAACATGGACAGAGAAATTCTAAGCAATGGAATGCAGTCAGTTGAAAGAAGGGAACTTCCATCGTTCTTCTCCCCCTCTCTGGTTGTGTGAGCTTGTTCCAACAGTGTCCTCTGTTGATGAGAGGCCCTAGGCTGGTGCATGGAGGTCATGGACATGACTAAACATTTATTTTTTGTGTTGGCTTTCAGCACATTTAATAGGCCAAAGGGGCAAGCTTTGAGTGTCCTCTATGGTAAAGGGCAGTTTAAATAAATGTATCAATATCTTTCTATACAAACAAAAAATATTTCATTTGTATTATCAGGAAGTACATGAAAAATATCTGCACACTCAGGATTAATGCAGATTTAAATTTATTTGAGCTTTCAGTCAACCAGCCTTAATCAGAGCATACAAAAATATTAGAGAAGGCCATGTATATATTGCGACATGTCGATGCAAACTGACATAATTGCTGAGACTTATAGGAGTAGGAAATATAAATAATTACAGAATTATTCAGTGGTTGGAATTAATCAGTAAGTAAGCAATCTGTTTATTGGGCCTGAATATTTATAGATGTTTTTTTCATGTATAAACCATTTTGATTTACCAAGAATAAATACACAATTTACACATATACAGAATACATAGTACATATTTACCATGTATGTAAATATCAAGTTCCAACCAAGAGAAATGTATTGAACATAAAGCACAATGTGGTCTGTAAAAGCATTGGGTAAAGAACTGTCATAAATTACAGAAGAAATCGTGCACAAGAAAATAGGGGAACATCAACCTTAAAACATTAAAGCATTAAACTCATGTCAAAATCATCATGCAAACCTAGTGGACGTAATGTGTCAAGTATGTGTATCCAGAACAGTTCGGTTTGGCATAGCTTTTTTCTATGTCCCCTCTTGTTGACAATATCAAATGTTTGATACCCTGGAAACGCTATGAAGAAACACTATTAGAATATGTATCTCAGTAAAATGTTTATATATCGTTTCTAAATCAATATATACAAAAAATATTTTTAAATATTTAGGCCCAATAAATAGATTGTTTTATAACTAATTAATTCAAACTGCTCTATTTAGAGGAATCTGTAATGATTCATATTCCCTGCTACACAATAGATGTCAGTAATTATGTCTGATTATATTAACATGTTGCCTATGTACAGTACCAGTCAAAAGTTTGGACACTCTTACCCATTCAAGTGAGTGGTCTGTCTATGGCTGCTTTGATCCTGAGTGTGCGGAGAATCTCTTGTTTTTATATTCTCGCTTTCAATTCCTGCACCTCAGCTATTGATGGATGTGCGACATATCCTTCCTAGTATTACCAGGGAGTAACATTTTTTAAAACCAATATCAATTTTGCAAGGGCCCATTATTGCCATTGTTGGCTGTCATTACTGGCTGTCATTGGTATCAGTGTGAATCAATGTTTTATCTTCAATACACAAGCCTTTCCCACCCACTCTCTGGCAAACATGATCATAGCTCAAAAAGAGAGCAGGTACTCATTTCTGTTTCACGCCTCTGCACTAAAGTCATGTTTTGTTTCCATTACCATCGGAAAATAAGTACTCTATCTTTTACCGCCTTTAGGTCTGCAGGGCACCATACAATTCAGTCCTTCAACCGCCAAAATGGAAATGTTGCTGCCACTGGTAAACGCTAGAGTGGAGGGTTCATTTTTCACTGTCAGCAGAAAAGGCACTTCCTGAAGAAAGCACATCAATTTTAAAAGTCGTTGCAGCTTTATTTTTAAAAGTTGTGCTTGCAAAACTGCTGCTCAATGAGGGAATTTTTTTTTGCTTCCAGTAAATGGACATCAGCATCTTTCCACAACATGCACCAAAAGTAATTGGAAATTACACGTTGATCCCAAAACAGTGCTTACAGACAAACTTCATTGATTACAACAGGAAGGTGAGAATGTTGTTTGCCACCGGCGGCTCATATTCAGAAACATTTTCTTTGAGATAAAATGCTAATTAAGAAGAGTGCAGAGAGTAATGTAAATATGTCAAGGCTCGTTGAGCATTGCAACAGTCCAATCATTTTATTAATTTTATGCAAACATAGTGAGAATTGTCTAGTATAATCATACACATTTCAATCCTTTGGGTGAAATATGTATGTGGGGGGCTGTCATTCTTGAGCTGTCATTCTTTAACTGCAATTGCCTTCTCTATTGAAATGATTATGCAGCATGCAACATTAGTCCGGACCAGGGACGTCACTACAAATTTATTGATGGGGGGGGCTAAGCCTCGTTTTGAGGGGTCTGGCCATACTCCCCAAAACATCTTTTCATCATGTATGTTTAGAGTAACAACGGGTGTAAAATCTATCAAAATAAGGTTATTTTTGGTCACGGTTGGCTAAAAGTATACCTGTCTCAGTTTCTGTTAGACACTGATCTAATATGACTTAAATGCTATCCAAATAAAGAAATTAAAGTCCACTCTGTCCTTATCCATCCAACACCAACAAAAGGCACAAAAATGGCTGTACTATATAGCCAAATTACTTTTGTCAAGTATAGTTTATTGTAAATGAACATCTACATACAGTACTTTCTCTTTCTAAACAAGATTTCTCAGAATAATTTCAAAACAGATTTAGTCATTAGCCCATTCATCTCGGAATGAAGTCATTAAAAAAAATTGGTCATGATTAAAAAAGAAACATTTAATAACCAGATCTCCCTTCCTCTGGACAGAATACACTGCAATACTAACAGGGTTCTTGCACCATTTTAAAAGTCAAACTCAATGCTTTTAAGACCTTTTCAAGACCTCAACAAATATAATCTAAGACCCCAAAACATTTCTTTGATAGAAAAGAAACAATTTATGGTGTCCTAATTTAGTATAAGTTTTTTTAACAGTGTAATGGTGTATCAACACAATATGCATTGCGTTGTATTGCCATCAGCGTCGTGTCAACCTGACATTGTACCTGCTACACAGAGCGGGTTTTATCGAAAGGGGAGAAGAGCAGAGAAAGAACATTTTTTTAATAATGGGTAAGTAAATAATGTCTTAATTATGGGTGAATTGGGACATACAAAAATCTCCACTTCAATGATCCGTCGTTCGCTGCCCATCATCCAAACTTTACCACAGCAAAGTTGTTGTGTCAGCTGACCTGTGGCATCTTCCAAAAAAACATCAGTCCAGAAAATAGGCTGACCAAAGTAATGCCAGAAGCCCAAAGAGCTGAAACAAACATATGCTGCAAATCTGTAATTTTCCCTGCAGTGTAGACCAATATGAGTTACCGTTATTTATATACATTTTTAATGAGTCAATACACCCAATCCTCCCCCAAAAATCTATTTCTTATTATTTCAATTCACAAGACAGAATGAACACGTGCGTTGGCCATCAAGAATTGAACCTCATCTTTTTGTGAAGCTTGGATGCTGCCACTGGATGTGACGCAACGCATGTATTGTAGTAGCAATCATTCATTTCAAAGGGGGCATTCCTAAAGGTTTGACGCTTGATGGCTGTTGAGTAGCTCCTATGTAACCCGTTCAATATCGTCCACCATTGTTTTGTAACACCACCCCAAACTCTCCTCAAGACAAGTGGCGTAGCTCTGCTGTACTCTTCTCAATTTCACAGTCTAGGTCCACCAAATTGCATCTTGCCTCATGCTTGTTTCCTGCTGGCGCCAACAACCTCCGAAACATATCTTCCTTCAACCATTTTTCATTGAACTTGCAGCTCCCCATCTTGGCTCATCCCTACCAAGCAGCTACTGATGACAAAATGATGACGCAGCCAGACGTCAATGTCTCTAGCTAGCTAACGTAACATAAAAAAATACTAAGTTAATCAAACAAATACAGGTTAATTAAATGTTTTATGTTCCATGCCACTGCGCTTGATTATTTTTCCATCAGCCTTAAACGCACAGTCTGCAAATTTAATACCTACAGCAAATTTATAGTAAATTTTAGACAGTTTATGAGCTTAATTTCCATGATTTTATTTTTAGACCTTTTAAAACTTTTTAAGGAACCCTGGTGAAACACACAGTTTTGCAACAGTTTTGTTCCGAACCGAAGAATTGAACATAACTAATTTCGAACCCCCAATTATTGGTATATCAAACAACAATTTTGAAAAACATCTTCCTGTACCGAGTAATCATTTGATCAAGTCATCAATGTTTATGATGATTTTAAGTGACATACAAATGTTAGCTAGCATGTCATTAATGGGAAATTAATATTTTCAGTAGTTGGTTAATGATGCAGCTAAAAAATATGACCCCCTATTATCGGCCACCTTACTATTTTGCTGAATTACATTATAATTGCATTATAATTTTGTTTGTATTACAAATGACAGATCTTAGTCTTCTCTGAAGTGTCTACTAGAAAGTTGTAGCTAGCTTTCTTGCCTTCCGGTAAAGAAAAAAAATACTGATCACTTTGAAATTACATGACGTCTGATCTGTCGTGCAAGTTGAATTTCACGGATTGCAACTTGTCTAAACAATTTCCATACATGGCATTTTTAAGATCTCAAAAAAAATTCTTAAACTTTAGGGGGCTAAAGCCCCCCTAAAATAGGCCTAGCGACATCCCTGGTCCTGACCCATGTAAGTCAGTTCATACCTTCTTTAATTACTGTGAGAGATCCTCATTATGTTTTTAAAAGCAACAAGAGGCCAAATGGTGCAGTTTTTAGTAATTTAACAGCATTTGCCCTCCAGTCATCTCCAGTCATGCATCATTAACTAACCTGTAGTAATCCTGTTTTTATTGACAATACACTTGTTTTAAAAAATTACAGCCTTGGACTTCTGTACCTGAAAAAACTGAGACTGTTGTCTAAGTTGAACTTCATTAGGATCTTAATATGTAAATCAAGGATATTTTCATGTTATCTGAAACTTGGTTACCAAAATAGACAAATGTGACTGAATTCAGGAATTGGGTACAATCGCAAAATTTGAGTTTGGCTTTTTTTTAATCATTTTAAAAAGGTCCAGACTCAGAGGATTGTAATGGTATATAATAAACTACAGTTTGATGAAGGGCCTCCTCCTTCCATGACTTTTCCTAAATAGGCGTATATTACATTGTTCTGTTGTCGGAATTCTAAACTGATGAACAGAAAACTATTTAGAGACTACTTACCTGTTTTTTTTACCCTGTTTTCCAACTTAATCCGCAAACAGTCCACGCCAGCTTAGCGTTGGTACCCAAATGGTACCCAGGCGCTAATCACCCCTCACTGAATGCATGACATCAATGGATGAATGCGCGATACTCCCAGATGAATGAAAACTTAATTAGGCTATTATTGAAACATAATACAAACGATATAGGCTACTTAACACACAGGTTACTGTTTTTCAATTGGATATTCAGCTTATTGTGTAGGCTAATTCATCAAATGTAAATCGAAAAAGTAAATCTACATTATTTACGTAGGGAAAGAGAAACTACATTGCACACACAGCCTATTCATTTCGGACCTCGTCTTTTTCTAATGACTCCTCTCTGTATTTCGATAACTTATTCATATAACCTATAGAACAATCTTAAATGCCAATAATTTAGGAGACTAGAGCTATGCATTGGCGTTGAAATCAACTTGATAGCCCCACTACAACCCCCGGGAGGGACTTGCAAATACACGCTGTTCACAGTAATCATTTCGGACCTTGTCCTTTTCTACGTATTCTTTTTTGTCGTTTTTTTTTCGTATGATGAGACCTTCAATACAAACACATTTTTGTATTTTTCGAATTAATTAACCATTTAAAACAAATTCTGTAATTCATTATTTTTTAGACTTCTACATAGCGTAGGTTGATGATGACCTAGTGGATGAACTGATGCTCTGGCTGGATGCTGCGGAGGCGAATGGCCATGCTAATAGGGACAATTCATATGCTAATGACGCCAACAGCTGGTCTGTTAGGCCTTAACCCCACACATCTCTTTAAGTATTCAAATGGGGACACTATGGCCTTGTGCTAAACTGGTCTGGTTTATCTCTGATAAACACACCCTATATTAAACCAAATAAATAAACATACATAGTTATCTTACATTAAATGTTACAGTATTTTTATCTACGGTTATAGCTAATCAACAGTTAACGCTAGCTACCTAACGAACAAGCTAGAAGCCAGGAAATGTTAGCTAGCTCTTTAGCTAACGTTAACAGTACAGTAACAGACATTAGACATTAGAATTATCTGGAGCTAGCTAGTAAACATTAAACTTACCTGTATACATGGAAGGAGGCAAGCCGGCGGATGCAGTGTAATGATTTGGGCAATGTTCTGCTGGAAAACCTTGGGTCCTGCCATTCATGTGGATGTTACTTTGACACGCACCACCTACCTAAGCACTGTAGCATACCATGTGCACCCTTTCATGGAAACAGTATTCCCCTGATGGCACTGGCATCTTCAGCAGGATAATGCGCCGTGCCACAAAGCAAAAATGGTTCAGGAATGGTTTGAGAAACACAACAACAAGTTCAAGATGTTGACTTAGCCTCCAAGTTAATTTTAAAGATTTTAAAAGGCTAACTGATCGTTAGAAAACCCTTTTGCAACAATGTTAGCACCGCTGACAACAGCATCAGCGGTCGTGGGTTCAATAACAGGCTTAAAATGGCCAGAAACAAAGAACTTTCTTCTGAATCTCATCAGTCTATTCTTGTTCCAGGAAATGAAGGCAATCCTATGTGAGAAACTGCCAAGATACTGAAGATCTCATTCATTGATGTGTAGTACTCCATCACAGAACAGCGCAAACTGTCTCTAACCAAAAGTAGAAAGAGTGGGAGGCCCCGGTGCATAACTGAGCAAGAGGACAAATACATTAGCGTGTATTTATTTGTTAATCATTATTTGTTTTTGTTAACAATACATCGTTTGTTTTTGGATTTTGACATACGTTTGTGAGACTATATGCATATATTTCTTGATAGTGATATTTATTTAGGGTTTAAATAAGGATTTTATTGGAAAATCCTACTAGAACAGCGGAACTTAATTTGTGATTAATCAGAGTCACTTTAAATGATGGCAGGTGTGTAATGACTTCCATTTAACATGAGTTTGAATGTGATTGGTTAATTCTGAACACAGCCACATCCCCAGTTATAAGAGGGTGTGCACACGTATGCAACCAGGTTATTGTAAGGTTTTTATAAAAGTTCTGACATGATTTATCTTTGCCTCATTCTTTTACATCACAAAAACCTGGCATTTTAACAGGGGTATGTAGACTTTTTATATCCACTGTAGTTAGATAAATTGCAATACAAATGACTTCGACAACTTTTTGAAAAGGAATTATCTGTAGCTAGTTAGCAAACGTTACACTTACCCGTATACACGTAAGAATGTTTTGCGGCAGACTGAAAAAATTATATATCCTCTGATTACATACAAAGTCCTTAGTTGTTTGCGTTTAGTCTGTTGACCTTATTTACAAAGCGTCTTTTCGCTACCGTTCACACTCAAGGCATTCAATACTCCAAGAATCTATGCACCTTTCTATGTCGCTGTCATAACTGCCATGGTTGTCCTATTCTTGTAAATGTAATCTGTGGACAGTTGTTTTATACAAGAGGAGCTAGCGTTTTCTTTCTACCATTGGCACTGCAATGAAATGCCCCAATTTTGCCTGAACATTTTGAACAGTATTAAAGTCTGGGATTTCCTCATGTCATCTGATTCATCTTCTGGGTCATGGTACTCCAGAAAGTAGTATCTCACAACTTCAGATTTGTTGTTACACCAGCAAAATTCAGGGCAACGATGTGATTCACAGCTGTAGCAATGCGATCGCAGTTGTCGCAGTTGAAAATCCCGGGATCACAATAATTTACTGACCAAGCAGTCGCGTTGTTGACAAAAGCCGGTTACTTGATAGTCCAATTAGAACTCAGTATTTCAGCATGTCCAGCCCCTTCATTATCTCATTATCTCCCGTATGACATTTTGACTGGTGTCGTCACGTGATTCTCAATTAAAACACTTAAAATACATTGTTTGAAAATAAAATTTTTGTAGTAAGGAAATAACATCCTCATAAAGGCAAAAACTACTTTGATGTGCAGTTTTAACCTATTTAAATTTTTGGTCAGTTGAAAACCTTATTCGCCACTGGGCCACCTACCGACAAATTAAACGTAACCCAATTGTTTACTTGGATTTTTCGCTGTAAGTTTGAATGCAGCCCTCAATTGGTTGGTGATTTTGGTTTCCATTGGCTGTTGTTACGTCATTTTGTTTTCAATGAATTACACAATGTACAGTAAATATTTTGGTCTTGAATATATTTCGTTCATCGAGACCTGATTGTAATTTGAGTGTTAACTTAATTTTTTGGAGCAGTGTATTCTTCAAGAAACAATAACATTTCTCAGTTTCAAAATTTGATATGTTGTCTTTGTACTATTTTCTATTGCTTATAAGGTTTAAATTATTTGCACATCATTGCATTCTGTTTTTCTTTACATTTTACACATCGTCCCAACTTTTTTGGGAACAGGTTGTGCTTGTATTTTGACAGTAGTGGTTCTCTAATCTGTGTTTGAAAAACACTAACATAAAGTATCTCAAAATTTGTTGACAAGTACCTTCTTTTTCTCTTGAAGTACGCTGGGCGCTCATCGTCCTCCTCTGTCTGTAGATCGAAGTAAACCATAGCCATAGGCAGCTTACGCTGTGCTTCATTATTTGTCTGTAAATAACATGTTTGGTTATGACATTTGGTTATGACTGTTTTCTTATGACATTTCTAGAAGTTAACTAGGCACAAGTACGTGTAATTGACTGTAAATAAAAATAAATGAGGTTTTAATATATTTTGCCACAAGACAATGTCTACTTACCACTAGTGTACCTGATGATCACATTCAATAAACCCCAGGTTTCACCAGGCAACTCTCCCTTCACAGCCCTAGAGCAATGTTCTGCCGAAGTATAGGGGGCCCAGTAGCTCATGCCATCTTTGACCCATGACACTGGTACAACTTCTGTCTCCTTATTCTTTGCAGATATGAAGTCTACCATATGAAACATTCTGTGTAGAATAAGATGGAGCAGGTGAATGGTTATCAGCCTGGTCAAGACACCGTTCTGAGGTGTAGAGGAAGGATTGAGAGATGTGAAATGGTCATACTGAGGAAAAGTATAATGTCTGCTCTACAAACAGATACACAACAGACAGCTTGTGCTGGTGGTTGTAACGACACTGAAATTACTCACTTTGAGAGGTCTAAGCACAGCTCTGAGATGCACAGAAAAATTTAATGGAGGGAGACATGAGACAATAATAAGGCTGAACTTTCAGTTGCTAGGTCTGCACTGCACTTAATTAGCTACAGCCTACTTATATTGTTACGTTACGTTAGCTTGATATGTCTTGCTATTATTGTAAGTTATATTTCCTTAGCAACAGTAGCTACATCTACAGCTTTGTGAATGTTGGCTAATATAAAAGTATATAGTACTGTAACTAGGTAGCCAACTTTCGCGTAGGTACCTGCAAGCTCACAATAACATACTACCAAATTCTGGAAACAGCTAAACTAACATACTAACATTGTAGAAATTTCACTTTGGTCATAAATGAATTGGATATTGTAATTTGGATAACTGGCTAGATAGCTAGCTAAACAATATCTTAACATTACCTCAAACATTTGTTCCTTTTGGGACGTCCACTGAGGTAAAGCTGTACCTAGAGAGACGATTTCTGCACGATCAATGAAGAGCGCCAGGAAACCTTAACAACCCCAAATCCCGAGACTTCTCTCAGTTACCGTTTTCGACACGACGCTCAGAATTTACAACAAAATACATTCGGGTGAGAGAAGAGCATGTCAATTTTCCTCTCCCCTCCGTCATATCCAAAGTTGGAAAAAAGATAAATCATCACCTGCCGTGTTGTTGCCTTCATCACGCTGATTATTTATCACCGATATCCACCCATTTACGGCATCTAAAGTTGGCCTACAGTTGGCCCAGATCCCACCACCCGACGCTGACACTCAGCCGATTCTGCCTGCAATAAATCAAGCTCAGCCGGACTCCTGGTGCTAGCTGGGAAGTGCAGTACAATCACAGGCACCGCCAAGGATTTTGGGCCCCATAAAAATATATCAAAGTGGTCCCGTCACCAGCCACAGTCGCAGGCAGTGTGCAAAATATGCATAAAGTTATTATTTTAACATTGGCTGTCACTTGTACAGACTGATTCACTCAATGCTTCAAACTGTATCCAATACAGACTATAGGCTGTTTTTGTTTCATATCACTATGAAACTTGAATTTCCCTTAAAATATCATTAATATTGCCTTAAACAACCCCTGAAATCATACAGAACACCTACAGAATAATATCATACAGAATAATATGAATTAATGGTTCCTTAATTAAGAAGATTAAATCCCTTAAATGATCCATTAATTTCAAAAGTCTAATTTAGACCACTGAAAAAAGCCTTGGTTTTAGTTTTAAGGTGGAACCCTCAATAGTCAATATAAGGACATTAAGGGATGCATTGAGATTACCCATTAATCGTAACTTATAGTTGTGCTCATAAGTTTGCATACCCTGACATAAAATATGACTGATCATGCAAAAAAACTGTCTTTTATTTAAGGATAGTGATCATATGAAGCCATTTATTATCACATAGTTGTTTGGCTCCTTTTTAAATCATAATGATAACAGAAATCCCCCAAATGGCCCTGATCAAAAGTTTTCATACCCTTGAATGTTTGGCCTTGTTACAGACACACACGGCGACACACACAGCTGAAAATGGCAATTAAAGGTGAATTTCCCACACCTGTGGCTTTTTAAATTGCAATTAGTGTATGTGTATAAGTAGTCAATGAGTTTCTTAGCTCTCATGTGGATGCACTGATAAGGCTGGATACTGAGCCATGGGGAGCAGAAATTAATTGTCAAAAGACCTGCGTAACAAGGTAATGGAACTTTATAAAGATGGAAAATGAGATAAAAAGATATCCAAAGCCTTGCAAATGCTAGTCAGTACTGTTCAATCACTTATTAAGAAGTGGAAAATTCAGGGATCTCTTGATACCAAACCAAGGTCAGGTAGAACATAGAAAGATTTCAGCCAAAACTGCCAGAAGAATTGTACGGGATACAAAGAAAAACCCACAGGTAACCTAAGGAGAAATACAGGCTGCTCTGGAAAAAGACGGTGTGGTTGTTTCAAGGAGCACAATACGACGATACTTGAACAAAAATGAGCTGCATGGTCAAGTTGCCAGAAAGAAGTCTTTACTGTGCCAATGCCACAAAAAAGCCTGGATACAATATGCCCGACAACACCTTGACACGCCTCACAGCTTCTGGCACACTGTAATTTGGAGTGATGAGACCAAAATAGAGCTTTATGGTCACAACTATAAGCGCTGTTTTTGGAGAGGGGACAACAAGGCCTATAGTGAACAGAATACCATCCCCACTGTGAAGCATGGTGGTGGCTCACTGATGTTTTGGGGGTGTGTGAGCTCTAAAGGCACGGGGAATCTTGTGAAAACTGATGGCAAGATGAATGCAGCATGTTATCAGAAAATACTGGCAGAAAATTTGCATTCTTCTGCACGAAAGCTGCACATGGGATGAACTTGGACTTTCCAGCATGACAATGACCCTAAGCACAAGGCCAAGTGGACCCTCCAGAGGTTACAGCAGAAAAAGGTGATGATTCTGGAGTGGCCATCACAGTCTCCTGACCTTTATATCATCGAGATAGTCAGGGGAGATCTCAAACGTGCGATTCATACAAGACAACCAAAGATGGTTCCTGCAAGACTCCAATGACCTGGAGGCATTTTGCCAAGACGAATGGGTGGCTATACCACCTGCAAGATTTCGGGGCCTCATAAACAACTATTACAAAAGACGGCACGCTGTCATTGATGCTAAAGGGGGCAATACACAATATTAAGAACTAAGGGTATGCAGACTTTTGAACAGGGGTCAGTTCATTTTTTTCTTTGTTGCCATGTTTTGTTTTATGATTTTGCCATTCTGTTATGACCTTCAGTTGAATGTGAATCCCATAAGAAATAAAAGACGTCTTTTGCCTGCTCCCTCATGTTTTCTTTACAGATGGTACATATCTTACCAATTCTCCAAGGGTCTGCAAACTTTTGAGCACAACTGTAAATTATCCGTTAATTTCAAGTCTTATTTAGACCATTGAAAAATGCCTTAATTTTGGTTTTACGGAACAGTTGTCGTCTCGTGTCCTTTACACCTTCCGCAGATCAGTGTGCCTACAGTGCAGAAAGGGCACGAGCAAGTTTCAAAAGTGGGAGTGCAATCTAGTCATAAGCATAGTAAGCCTGTCACTAGCTAACTAGTTAGTTAGCAAACTCTGTGTACCGTTGTTCATTTTAATTAAGGTATTCTGAAATTTAGTATTTAGAGGAGTTTTATTTACATATTTACGAAGAAAATAAATGCATCAACATTTTCAGATGTAACGTCTGGGCTTCTGTGACGGTAAGTGAAGTTACACACAGTAACAGTAATGGCTAACTGTTGTTGTAGATACAGTATCTCACAAAAGTGAGTACACCCTTCTCATTTTTGTAAATATTTGATTATATCTTTTCATGGGACAACACTGAAGAAATGATACTTTGCTACAATGGAAAGTAGTGAGTGTACATCTTGTATGACAGTGTAAATTTGCTGTTCCTTCAAAATAACACAACACACAGCCATTAC
>JACXGI010007913.1:20031-35546 GCA_016801175.1 Esox masquinongy
TGTTTGGGGTCGTTATCATGTTGGAATACTGCCCTGCGGCCCAGTCTCCGAAGGGAGGGGATCATGCTCTGCTTCAGTATGTCACAGTACATGTTGGCATTCATGGTTCCCTCAATGAACTGTAGCTCCCCAGTGCCGGCAGCACTCATGCAGCCCCAGACCATGACACTCCCACCACCATGCTTGACTGTAGGCAAAACACACTTGTCTTTGTACTCCTCACCTGGTTGCCGCCACACACGCTTGACACCATCTGAACCAAATAAGTTTATCTTGGTCTCATCAGACCACAGGAGATGGTTCCAGTAATCCATGTCCTTAGTCTGCTTGTCTTCAGAAAACTGTTTGCATGCTTTCTTGTGCATCATCTTTAGAAGAGGCTTTAGAAGAGTGAGACAAGAAGCGATATCTAAAGAAGAGAACATTGAAGAAGAAAAAAGGAGATAGTCAGAGGCACGTGAGGTCCAGCCCAAAAAAGAAAAGACTTGAAAACCAAATACATGTCACAACCAGATTTGTAAATGCTTTCATTATTACTGATACAAAAAACATTATAAAATGTGTCCCATGTATGTGAACTGGCTAATAGAATTTTTTAAATACATTTTGCTATGCTTTTAAGATACCAGCACATGTGATTTTGAAGACTTTGTGCAATTCAATTATTGAATGCATTTTGAATCCTCCTTAACTATTGTTTTATAACTTTATTGATAGTTAATGGCACACATTCAGTATATTTCATGGTATGTGTTCAGGAGTAACTGAAATGGATTTTGTAGTACTTCAAAATCCATTTGTACCTCAAAGTCCATGCACATAACACCTGTGTTGCATTGATTAAAGTGTATATTAAGGGGTGTTGGTACTGTAGAAAACAAATATTACACCTTAATTTACAAATCAAGTATACTTCGGAGTAAGATAAATGGATAACTAATGGATTTTAGCGGACTTCAAGGGATTTTACCCCTTAATTTTATCTTATAATTTACCCCTTAATTTTACCAAAGCCTTGGTAGCTTCAACAATGCGTTACGCAGGGCCAGACAGCAACATTTATCAGGAATGATCAACATGAATATCAACAATACCCGCACTCTATTTGTCATGGTCGACAAGCTTCCAAACCTCCTAAAGCATGTCAGCATCAGAGCTCATGTCCACTGTGAAATGTAATGAATTTGCGTGTTTCTTTAGTGAAAAAATTAAAAGTATTAGACAGACCATAAGAACTACACAGTCTAACAAGGTGCCGTCACTACGACCACCAAGACATAACTTGGTTATTATGTCGCAATTTAATACAATTGATCAAAAATCCCTAGAAGAAACAGTTTGATATCTTAAAGCTTCCACATGTTGTCTCGACACACTGCCGTTAGACTTTTTTAAAAAATGTTTTCACTCTATAACAATGGACCTACAGCAAATAGTTTATAGCTGTCTGCAATCAGGCATTTTCCCAATGTCTCTATAAACAGCTGCCATTAAGCCCCTTTTAAAAAAGAGAACACTGGATGCATCTATATTGAACAACTATAGACCTGTATCAAATCTCCCTTTTATAGCCAAGATCATTGAGATGGTTGTCTTCAATCAACTCAGCAATTTTGTAAAATCAAGCGGCCTCTTAGACAAATTTCAGTGAGGCTTCCGACCTCACCACAGTACTGAAAGGGCCCTGATTAAAGTTTGGAATGATATACGGCTGAATACTGATTCAGATAAAATAACAGTTCTGGTTCTATTAGATCTCAGTGCAGCATTTGACACTGTAGATCATAGAACACTTATAGATAGGCTGGAAAATTGGGTAGGACTGTCCGGGACAGTCCTTGATTGGTTCAGATCTTATCTAGATGGCCGGAGTTACTTTGTCACCATTGGTAATCATGAATAGGGTGGCTATGAAATGCGGAGTTCCCCCTGGATCAGTTCTCGGACTGCTTCTGTTCAATCTCTATGTGCTACCTCTGGGCCAAATTCTACAGAACAACAACATTAATTACCACAGCTATGCCGATGATTCTCAAATATATATGGCTCTCGAACCGTATGACAACAGCTCAGTAGACTCACTGTGTCACTGTATAGAGCACATAAATACCTGGATGAACCAAAATTGTCTACAATTAAACCAAGATAAAACTGAGATTATTGTGTTTGGCAACAAAAATAAAAGAACAAGTATTAGTAAAGAGCTGGATTCTCGGGCCCTTAAAACCAGGGATCAAGTGCGTAATCTTGGTGTTCTGATAGACTCAGACCTCACATTCAACAGTCATATCAAAGCGGTCACCAAAACAGCATTCTATCATCTTAAAAATATAGCCAGAATCAAAGTCTTGGTGTCCCAAAAAGACCAAAAGAAGCTCATCCATGCTTTTGTCTCTAGTAGGGTTGACTACGGTAATGGCCTCATAACTGGACTCCCCAAAAAGACTGTAAAACAGGTGCAGCTCATTCAAAATGCTGCTGCTAGAATGTTAACCAGAACCAAGAGAACAGAGCACATCACTCCGGTTCTTAAATCTTTGCACTGGCTTCCAGTCAGTTACACAATAGATTTTAAAGTGGTGCTTTTAGTTCATAAATCTCTGAATGGTTTAGGATCCGAATAAATTTCTGATATGTTTGAAGAATATAAACCGAGCAGGGCTCTTAGATCCATGAACACAGGTCAGCTAGTAGAGCCCAGAGTCCAAATTAAACATGGAGAAGCTGCGTTTAGCAGTTATGCTGTACACAACTGGAGTAAACTACCATGTTAGACGTGCCCCAAATGTATTAATTTTTAAATCCAGGCTAAAAACACAGTTTTCACGCGCCTATGACTGAGCACTTAAACTTGACCGCACTGTTTAGCCTTACAGCTTTTATAGCTTCCTATGTTTTTATCCTGTTGTTATTCTTTTTCTATTTTCTCATTCTATTTTTTATTATTATGATGTTGTTTTGATGTATTCATTTGAGTATTTGTTTTTATGCTATTGTATGTTTATATTTTTGCCGGACCGCGTAAGCGGAGCTGGCCAAGAAGAGCGAATATCTCTTACTGAGTGACTGACTGACTGAGTGAGTGACTAACTGATTGAGTATACCTTGTTAAATAGCGTAGTGGCAGAAGCGGACCTGCGAACTATAGGTCCCGAGTTCGAATCTCCTTGCAAGCAAAGCCGAGTACGCATTATGAATTGTTCCGTATAGACGAAAACTTTGCTGGCTAAAACCTCCAGTAACTACATTATCGTAAGCCTGAGATAAAACAGTTTACAGTTATATTGCGACTGTTTCTGTTGGATTTTTGAAGTACGCATCTGTGCATGCATTTTGGGTCAGGATAGACAAACACATTTGCTGGCTTAACATACAGTAGTTACGTTATAGTAAGCCTTAACTGAAATTGTATATGGTTATTTTGCGACTGTTTCTGGCATGGAAAAGTTCATCTTCAGTCTCGCTAGCAATTGCTCAATTCTTATGATTATTCCTAGGAAGTTAGTAGTTACTAGTAAGCCTATTACCGGCTAAAAAGCTGTTAAAACGGCCAGTGGCAAAAGCAATACAGTTCATAAACGCTATGGTGGAGGTAAACTTAATAAGAAACATTAGTTAGTTTAACACAATCCTCAATGGAGTCTAGCGACTGCTGAAACGTGTAACGCCGTGGCGTAGTGGTTAAAGACAGTGCCTCTCATGTGGAAGATCTAAATTCGAATCTATTGAGAGCAACAGCATTTATTAATTGTTTCTGGTAGATTCCACGATTGTCTCGTCTTTTCACTTGATGAAAAAGTTAGTTATCGTCGCCTTTGTTGATAGTTATTTTATAAATGTCATTCACGAATGAAAGACAAAAGTATGTTGTTTTGCCATGAAAGAAAAAAATACACTCTTATGCCATGAAATGAAATAGCTTTGGCAGACTCGCTAGCAATTGCTCAATTCTTGTGACTATTCCAGTAAGTTAGTAGATACCGGTAAAGCTTATTACTGGCTAATACGCTGTTAAAACGGCCAGTCGCAAACGGCATACATAAACGCTATTTGTGGTGGAGGTAAACTTAGTAAGAAACGTTAGTCAGTTTAACTGTATCAATGTCATTCACGAATGGCCAATTAACTGTTAAAATATCCAGTGACAAAAGAAGATTTGTTCAGGATAGACACAAGAGGCTACACTGACACCTGCCGAATGTACAGCTGTGTGGTGTAGTGGTTAACGACACAGCCTTTCACGTGGGCGACCCGCGTTCGAATCTTTAGAGGACAGCTCTTTTCGTTGCGGGCCGGCTGAACTAGGCTTGACTGGTTTCTTGTTTACTGACTCTGCTAACTATTTTTTTTGATGAAATGATCATGGCAACATTGCATTCCACTAAATATTTGCCTATATCATTGTATTTACAAGCCCATATAGTGTAACTTAAACAACAATGTAATTAGCCCCAGACCAACTTTTGTTAATCTAAATGGCAGTTTAAGTTATCTACTAAAAGCTTGCCGATTATTCCTAACTATTTGCTTGCTACAGTCTTTAGTAACTTGCTTACCTGTTGAGGAAAAACATGGCCAACCCAAAGTCACTTTTCAAATCCAAATCAGTCTGTTTTAAATCCACCATCACAGACAGATTCAGCACAAAATAACAATCAAGTTATAACATTGGAACCTATATAGTTTTCTCTTGAGCTTCATCCCAATTTCTTGGGGACTGTTAACTTTTTATTTTTTGAGTAGTGACTGAGAACATACTGATAAACATACTGGCAAAACAAACAAGCATTTTTATGTTAAGATGCAACGGTAAAACGACATGTTATTCAGATATTCAATCGCAGGCGAGTATAGACGCGAACTTAACATGCCATTCAGACATGCAAGGGACGAGGCTAGGGTTGCCACCCATTCCATATAATACGGGATCGTCCCGCATTGAAAAATAAAATGCACTGTCCCTTACATAATCAATAGGGGACGCGATTCGTTCTATATTTTCGTGCACACCATACGTTTTCACAAGCTTGGATTGACACGAGAATTAACAAAACCAAAAGAGTTTCATGAAACAGCGGAGAAGTATTAAACCAGAATGACAGGCGAGTTGTCTGTCACTGAACGTCATCGTTGCCCTGGTTACGGAGACTCAGACACACGGTAACATCAGCAGTGCGGTTCACCCAGATACACAAGTTGACAGTTCTGTAAGCAGAAGATAGAACCCTCCGCACGAACGAGCTGTGTGTGTATGTGTGAGGAAAATTTTACCGATATCCCACTTGGTGGAATGTCAAGTCACTTTTATTCATATAGCACGTTTAAAAACAACAGGAGTTGACCCAAAGTGCTTTACAGTCGAGGCAGATGGATTAACATCTGCAGATGGATTAACATCTGCCTCAAAACAGGTATACGTGCAGGCGGTAGAACAAACGTTTTGGACGGGCTTTTGATTGCCATGGACGGGCACACTAATCCTACTTATCAACATAGAATAGTAGCTAAAGCACGACGGACAGAAAGCAAATAATCTTTGCATGCATGGCTTGCTGAGGCTATATATTAGCAAAACACACAGTCGATCACATCACTTAAAGCACGTCTTCGATCGCATTTGCAGATGAAGGCAAGAGAGCTAGCCTACATTCCCAACAGTAATTAGTAAATTACAATATTGGGAAGCATTTTACCCAAACAATTTTTGGGGGGCAAACAATTCTTGCTGGGAGGCAATACCCCTGTGCTGCCGGGTCTGTATACATGATTAAAGAAATTATACATAAAAGGCAACAATACATAATATAATACAATAGTACATATAACACATATAGGGGAAGACTATAATGGAAAACACTTAAGACAACTAAAATTGTGTAAAATCAAATCAAAGTAATACAATAAGAAGTTAAGAGAAATCGAATAAAACCAACAACAGATTAAAACACAGTAAGAGGACGTTAAAATAAGTAAAGAGTGGACTTGATAAAAACCAAGGGACAACCTCAGACTGAACTAAAAGCAAGAGAAAAAAGGTGTGTCTTTCAATTTGATTTAAAATTGTCAATGGTGGAACGGCACTTAATGTGGGATGGGAGACTATTCCAGAGCATGGGAGCAGCAACAGACAAAACTAGACTACATCATCCTTGCTGGAGGGTGGGTTCTTGCTTCTTCCAAATATACCAAATATTTTATTTTGAAAGACCAAACATCTTGCCCATGTCTATGATCTGATGTTTTAATCCTTAATATAATTGATGCAACTGTTCTCTACTCTTATTTACTCTATTTCCATTACATTCATGTTCACAGTAGCAGAGGACTTTGAAAATGATGCATAAAAGAACTCATTCATTGGTGCATAAAAATTCACCAGAATGCAGGAAGCGTCAGACACTCTCATTGGGGAGGACCCCCAGACCCCGCTTCATTTGTGTCCCCCGGGTTTGGGGCTGCTGGCAAGGTGTGCCTTATTTTTCCACATTGAAGGTGGCAACCCTAGACGAGGCTGAAAACCAATTTTGGATGGTTGTGATTTTTGGGCCCTCAGGCGACACTGCAATTTAAAAACAGACACAATTCTGTAGTGGATCACTGAATGGGCTGCATGGGTACAGACAAAACCATTGTCTGTGAACACAGTGTGTCGCAGTATCCACAAATGCATGTTAAAACTCTACCATGCAAGGAAGAAACCATATATGAACAAGATCCAGAACCGCTGCCGCCTTCTCTTGGCCCAAGCTTATTTAAGATGGATTGAGGCGAAGTAGAAAACTGTCCTGTGGTCTGACAAATCCAAATTTGGAAATTATGGACACCGCGTCCTCCAAATTAAAGGAGAGGGACCATCCAGCTTCTCAGTGCACAGTTCAAAAGCCACCATCCGTGATGGTATGGGGGTGTATTAGTGCACATGGCATGGGTGACTTGCACGTCTGTGAAGGCACCATTAATGCTGAACACTATATACAGGTTTTAGAGCAACATATGCTGCCATCCAGTCGACATCTTTGTCAGGGAAGGGTTATTTCAGCAAGACAATGGCAAACCACATTCTGCACGTATTACAACAGCATGGCTCCGTAGTAAAAGAGGCCCGGTGCTAAATTGGCCTGCATGCAGTCCAGACCTGTCCCCTATTGAAAACATTTGGTGCATAATGAAACGAAAAATATGACAAAGGAGTCCCCGAACTGTTGAGCAGCTGCAATCCTATATCAAGCAAGAATGGGAATAATTTCAGTTTCAAAACTATAGCAATTGGTCTTCTCAGTTCCCACATGATTACAGAGTATTGTTAAAAGAAGTGATGCAACACACACAACATATGCCCCTGTCCCAACTTTTTTGAAACGTGTTGCTGGCATCAAATTCATGGGCATGTAGTTTTCCAACAACAAAAAACATCTCAGTTTCAACATTTGATATGTTGTCTTCGTACTATTTTCAATTAAATAAAGGGATACATGTTTTGCCAATCATTGCATTCTGATTTCATTTGCATTTTATGCAGCTTCCCAATTACAACCCTGTTTGGAAACAGGGTTGTAACTGTGTGTTATAGCTGTTCACGGAATGCACAAAGGGGGACCCAAAATGGAAATTACTGTTATAACAACAAATTAGAAGTCAGGGCATCCAAGCTAAAAAGAAATGGTAGAAATGGTAAGAAACACTCTTGTAGCAAAACAATGTGTTTCTTGTTTGTTTGCATCTTATTTGTGTTTACATAGTTAACGGACCTTAGAATATTTATAAGATACAAAGTCAACATTTTGGAACGCCCTCTTCCTGTCCTGTTTATAGTGGTTTGAACCTGTATGCATTTAAATTCTAAACTTACACTGAATGCATTTAAATTCAAAACTCATAGAAAAATTAAGAATAAAGGCCCAAACCAAAAGTGTTTTTTGATTCTTTGTTTGCAGGCCCGCCAGGAAAGCGGGGAAGAAGGGGTCAGAATGGCGAACCTGGTAAGTATTTTCAATTACAGATTACTCCCACTCCATTGGAGTCTTACCCTTACACCAAAATGTTTTAAACAGGTTGGGAAATGCTAACTCAAGTTTATCATTACAAAAGGCAATGCATTGTGGATTTACTTCTTCCACAGTTGGATATACAGTACCAGTGAAATGATATTGCTGGCCATGAACCCTTACATAAGTCATTCACAAAGTTTATTTGTCAGATGCACATACTGCCTAAAACCCTGTTTCCTTTTTGAAGGTGATTAGCCAGCCTTTCTTTAAATATATACTTGGTTACACTTTATTTGAAGTATAGTTAATATGCTTGTAAGATTTGCAGCAAAAACTCAGAACTAGATTCAATTAAGGTTTTCTGGGATTAGACGGCCTAATCTCTTTATTCACAGATTGGGAGAAAACATCTATGCAGGCCACAGTCTAAATGTATTTCTCTGCAATAAGGTTAGGGTTGTGCAGTTTAGGAAGACAAAGGGGTAGGGGTGTGTCATAAAATAGGTTTCACCGCTACTCAGTCTGGAAGGTGGGAGGAAGGACTATTAACACTGTCATAACCCTTGCATAAGACATTTTTATTCTCGTATCCAAAGGTTCCCTTTCGATCAGCCACTTTAGTGCCACTCTAGGGGACAATGCATAATCACACTAAGCTGAGAGGCGGAATAGTATCACAAAAAGGATGCCAGATCATCTTTTCCCCTAAGCTGAAAGCACCAAATGAGCCACACCAGGGGCGGTAACATCAAGGTTGCTCCTAAACTTTGCACTGATAGGCCATAGCCTATCTGGGCTCCTGGTCAGCAGATACAACAGTAAGTGAAGGTATGTTAGGGCATAACCTTAGAGCGTCAAACGCAAATAAGGTGCACAGGGGATGTACCAAGCGTGCCTAGGGATGCCCAAAGTGATTGTCCACAGCCAGAGCTAAATGAATATGGTCTTTTATGATTATATCTTGTCAGACACTGACTGAATAGTCATGAACGGGGTCGCACACAATGTGTCGAGAACAAGGGACTGGTCCAAATCAGGGGCAAGACCCTCTGGTCTCGCTCTATGCAGCCAACTGCTAGGTAGGGACTGATACGGGTGTCCCAACCAGCGGAAAGGGAAACCGGGGCATGCAATCACCTGAGCGTAGAGGCCTTGCAAGGAAAGGATGCATACATCTCACTCCCAGAAACAGGAGATACCATAGATGATCATTAGCCAGGGTCAGGGAGTTGAAGCAGCGTCAGAGCCTTGCTCAAGTGCAGCCTACAGCCCAAGAGGGAAACCCACTTGGGCCAGACCCACAGGTTATCCGGATACGACCATCAGCTTAGAACAGTAAGTCCAGTTGGACCGGCAGTCACCATGAAGGCCCGTTGAGCAGATGGACACTTGAAATCACGGCTTCTTGGGCTAGCGGCGAGCCACAATGAGAGACCCTCTAATGTCGCTTTTCTACTGCATGGTACCAGCTCGACTCAACTCACCTCGCCTCGACTTTACCTGCTTTGGGAGCTCTTCCACTGCATGGTACCAGCTCGACTCGGCTTGCCTTTTTTGCTTTTCCACTGGCCAAAAGTTGGGATAGTACGTGGTACCAGATACTTTTTTAGGTACCTGCTTCGTCGAGGTTCCAACCGAGCTGAGGCGATACCAAAAGGTGACGTGAAAACACGGAAGACTTCTGATTGGACAAGAGTGACTCAAAGCGTGTTAGCCGTCCAGTGTCAGAGAATGGTTGAGACGAGAACGGCGCCTCTGCGCCAGGAGTCCTTGCATTGAAATGGGTTAATTTCAGTGCCAGTGCATAGAACCAGCTTCGTAATTTAAGCAATCATATTTTCCCAAAACTCCCCTCGATTTGAACCTACGCACTGGCGTTGAAATCAACTCGTTATCCCGTGAGACCCACAAGACGCGCTGTTTTTGTGACCTACAAAAATACCTTGTCTTTTTCCTCCTTTGGGTTTTTCTATAGGCTAACTGGCATACATTGCACTGGTCAAAGTTGTAATGTCAAGCCAAACAGAAGCAGCTTACCAGGTTTTCTAACCATTTTTGGAGTCTGCAAATGTATTAAGACCAAAGTTACTGCTCACGCGTACTTCCTCGCTACTACCAGTATAAACGCTGCCTTGTGTAGCCTACAGTGGGCTACTCTTGAGTCAGTCGGCGTGGTATTATAGCCCACAATTAATAAAGCAATTATGTATACCTTTTAATCGAGATGTAGGGGTTATCTAGGTTGTTTTAAATGTGTTGGCGTTGAAATGTTAGGTTTATACGCTTTAATCTAACAGAACATTGCAGTTACGTCATCTTTTATACTGCAGAGCGATAATTCTATTCTACTTTTTCACTGTTTTTCAAACAGGGTATGTGACCATGTTATCCAGATTAAGTTTACTTTTGATTTGCCACGTTCAAAGCTTGTCAATTTAAAAGAAAATTGATGGAGTTCATTCAATAGATTTTTCTGTTCACTGCAGGGTTATAGTTGGCAACGTATAGTTGGCAAATGCTGGCTTTTCGCCGGTATTCGGTGTACGATATCTCCATTGTTGTTCCCGTGTGTGTTGCATTGGAGGTGGAGTCATGGCAGTTTTCCTGTGATGTCACTATGGGCGGGTACAGGGTACTGTCTGCAGTGGAAAACCAACCTAGGTGAGCTGTGTAGAGCCGAGTCGAGCTGGTACCATGCAATGGAAAAGCTCCCAAAGCGGGTAGAGTCGAGGCGAGTAGAGTCGAGGTGGTACAATGCAGTGGAAAAGTGCCATAAGTGAACTCTGTCTATGTAGGATATTGCAGTATGTCAAAACACTTCAAAATATGTCATGCAAACAAAACTATGACAGGTTATGTCAGGGATGGGCAACTTGGATGGTGGTGGGGGCCACAGAATTTATGCAATAAAAACGGAGCTCGCCCTTTTTTCGACCCCCATGACTCAATTTTCTATAGATAGTGCAAATTATGTTGAGATCATGCTGATCTTGACCCTTACAGAGAACAGCCTCATAGAACGTTTTATCCCCAGTTACGGTGAGCAATACTTGGACCTGAATAATACTCTGCTAAACATCAGCATCAAAGTGACCAAGAAAGATAGCGGCAATATTCCAGCTGAAAGGTGGCTCTCATTAATTATCCTCTGGCCACCATCTTTTCACAAGTGGACGTGACATTAGGAGATCGACATCAGTCAAAGCAGCTCTACCTACCCCTACAGGGCAATAATGGTTTACTAAATTACTCTGTAGACACACTAAATAAGCAATTTTCAGTCAGCTTGTTTATCAAAGATACAGGAGGCGGTATGGAGTCCGTCGACCCCGCAGATGTTCCACCGTTTGCAAATAGAGGGCTGATAGCTCGATCTGGCTACACTAGAAATTCCCAAAGGGTGGAACTTTTGGGAGCAATACATCATGAGATTTTCTTTCAAGAGCGTTTACTCCTAAATGCAGTTGATTTAAGAATCAAGTCATCAAGAGCAAAAGATGAATTTTGTCTGATGGCTGCAGCCGACGGAGATTTTAGTTTAAAAATGCTGAGTGCCTTGCTGTTTGTGAAAAAAGTTTCTGTATCTCTGGCTGTTCGTTTAGGCCAATTTCATACCCAGAGGCTTTAGAATTTCCAGTCAGGACAACCTGTTTTTGGGATTGCTACCCCGCTACATTGTTATCGGACTGGTTGATCACGAAGCCTGCATGGGCAGTTTTGATAAAAACCCCTTCAATTTCCGTCATTTCAATACAGAGTATGTAGCCCTCTGTCAGGACGGACGTCAAATTCCCGCTAAGGCCTTCCAACCAAATTTCAACAACGGCATATGCGTTAAAGAATTTTATAATCTATACCTGGCTACGGGGAGACATTTAAAAGATCTGGCCTTGCCTGTTGAGGGAAAAGATTACGCAGCTGGCTATGCCCTGTTCGCTTTCAACTTATCCCCGGATGATGACAACACAGGAAACCTTTCACCGGTCTCCATAGGCAGCCTGCGACTGGAAATGCGCTTCCGGGAACCCTTAGATGGGACGGCTACTATGATCGTGTACGCATCCTCCGATTCCATCTTGGAAGTAAACTCCCGAAGACAAGTCTTGGTGGATTATTATTAATTAAAACAAAGATGAACACCCAAGAGATTGAGAGTTTTATGCAATGAATGGTCGGAAAGCAGTTCCGCGGCTTGTGACGAATTACCTACTGATACTTGTATTAATAGACCTGCTATGTTCATTGTTATTACCCATCCAAAATACATGCCTGGGGAACACTGGCTCACTGTGACTTTAGAAGAGGAAGAAGGCAGAAAAATCACAACTTTTTTCAATTCCTTCGGGTTTCCACCAGGATTTTCTCATTTTCCCAAATCTATAAAACAATTTTTAATCAGGAATGGATTCAAGATATATTACAGCACTATACAAGTACAGGATGAATTTTCTACAACCTGTGGTCATCATTTTATTTTCTATCTCTGTCAAAGAGCCAGGGGGCTTTCATATGAAGATGTTATATCCCAATATAGTGATGATTTAAGAAGTAATGATGTCATGGTAGATTGTGTTGTTAGAAAATATCAAAAGTGTTTAAATGTACTCCCTTTAAAAACTTATACTCAGTGTGCATGTTCAAGACAAATGTTAAAGAAGGCCATAAATGTTAAGTTTTTTTGTCAAATGTATTTTTATTGAAATAAAAATGTCATTACATTACATTTATCGATTGTGTTTTTATTCAGAAAATTGTAACCAGTCTTCTGTATTCTTCCTTTCAAATGAGTACCTTTTGGAGGGAACTGATTTTAAATTTTGTATCTGTTGACGAATTTTATATTTAGCCACACCTGCCAGAGGTAAATTGAGATCAGCCATGGTCTCAAGAAAATGGGTCCATCCTAGAGGTCTTCTGTCGGATATCTTGTGTGAGGCAGTTACATTTTTGATCAAGTCTATCATATTAGAGCCTCTTAAAATTTTACCGTTACTGATGAATTCACCCTTGTCATTCCAGCCAGCTCTTCCTTTTGACCCCTTTATTTTATTCATAATGTATATAACATTTTTTCGGCTATGTGCTGGAGTATGCTCGAGCATGTCACTCATAACAGAATCCTCATCTATGGTGTGATCCTGTAAGCTCCCTGGAACAAGAGGTTCTGTAGCTGCCGTTTCCGGTAGGGAGAGGGTCAAGTGTCCCGTGTTATTTTCATCTTGTTTCAACAAAGACAAATACCTTTGTAAGAGTTGAGAGTATTTCTTTGCCTTGTCATAAGGGTTCATTCCTTTCACGGATATGAAGGATGTATTTATCTTCGTAACTTTCCGTGAAATAGGCCCATCTGTTGTGCAAGAGTGTTAATCCTCAGTTTGTCTCTAGGATTTTTAAACAAAACCATTTAATTGGAATTCAAGCTAATGGTACGGCTATTTTTACCTTGGAGAAACACATTTTGTACAAAATAGAGCACAGATAAGTTTCGATGGTGAGTATATTGATTAAAAGCTCTGGCAATTTCAGGATGTTCACTACCTGCAAACAGCAAATCATCCAAAACTAAAAGATTATTTCTGTTAGGAGGAAAGAGTTGATCATCATTCAATGATTCAGGGATTCCTTCAAAAAAGTTTATTTTTATTTTCTTCAACATTTCATCATACATCGGTTGATAGCAACAGTAACACCACACTATATTATCAAAGTTCTTGAGTTAATACATGTTCAGAATTTTCCAAAACATTTTTTACAAAACAAGTTTTTCCACTGCTGGATGGTCCAACGACCGGAGCTGAGAAAGGTAAATGCAATCTTGAATCAAAACCTTCTACAGACTCCATCTGACCTAATCAGAAGCCAAATGGTAATGTGGTGCCGTCTGCTAAAAGTACTCTCGTCATACACCACCCTGAACGTTTTGATGAGTGATGCATTGCGTGGATGGAAGCCTTTTTTTATCCCTGACAATTCTTTTGTTGGAGGTAAAGATTTCCTCACTAGTTTTGTCTTTTATGAAATCCTCAAAAAAACGTGAGTGATTCCAGGTTTAATTTGAGGCGTTTTCATAGTTTTGTGTGATGCCTTTGGCCTTTAAGACTACGCAATTGTTTTTAGTCCTAAACCCATAACTCTTGGGTCCACATGATGATCATTCTGTGATATCATCACCATCTTCAAGATCATTTGTTAAACCTCCCAAATAATTGCTCAGAGGGGGTTTCCATTCACCCGGTTTGCTCACATAGACCACTGAATCTGTGTTGTGCTATAGAACTCTCCTCTGTAGCTGTTCCATAAGATTGTAAAATTCAAGACGTCCGTAAGTTGTCGTGAAAGCCGCAATGATTACACTGACATTTCCAGGACATCTTAGGTAATTATTTTTATGCTTCCACTGTACCAGAGCAACCTCCTGATTCAAAAATGAAAAATGTGAAAAAATGAACTCTGTAAATTGTTGGACGTCTCTAACAATGGATGTTGTCAGCATGTTGCTTCTCTGAGTAACACTTCTCTTAGCCTTATTGACTCTGATTTTTTCAGGATCCAAACGTATGCCCTCTTTGTCATAATAATCCTGAATGTACCGGTCTTTGCTCTCTTGATCGGTGGCTGATGCAGGATAACTCGAAGTCATCTGCTTGCCTCTCAAGAAAGTCTTGATATACAGGTGCTGGTCATATAATTAGAATATCATCAAAAAGTTGATTTATTTCAGTAATTCCATTCAAAAAGTGAAACTTGTATAATGTATACATTCATTCAACACAGACTGATATATTTCAAGTATTTATTCCTTTTAATTTTGATGATTATAACTGACAACTAATGAAAGCCCCAAATTCAGTATCTCAGAAAATTTGAATATTGTGAAAAGGTTCAATATTGAAGACACCTGGTGCCACACTCTAATCAGCTAATTAACTCAAAACACCTGCAAAGGCCTTTAAATGGTCTCTCAGTCTAGTTTTGTAGGCTACACAATCATGGGGAAGACTGCTGACTTGACAGCTGTCCAAAAGACGACCACTGACACCTTGCACAAGGAGGGCAAGACACAAAAGGTCATTGCTAAAGAGGCTGGCTGTTCACAGAGCTCTGTGTCCAAGCCATTAATAGAGAGGCGAAGGGAAGGAAAATATGTGGTAGAAAAAAGTGTACAAGCAATAGGGATAACCGCACCCTGGAGAGGATTGTGAAACAAAACCCATTCAAAAATGTGGGGGAGATTCACAAAGAGTGGACTGCAGCTGGAGTCAGTGCTTCAAGAACCACCACGCACAGAAGTATGCAAGACATGGGTTTCAGCTGTCGCATTCCTTGTTTCAAGCCACTCTTGAACAAGACACAGCGTCAGAAGCGTCTCGCCTGGGCTAAAGACAAAAAGGACTGGACTGCTTCTGAGTGGTCCAAAGTTATGTTCTCTGATGAAAGTAAATTTTGCATTTCCTTTGGAAATCAAGGTCCCAGAGTCTGGAGGAAGAGAGGAGAGGCACAGAATCCACGTTGCTTGAAGTCCAGTGT
>JACXGI010007914.1:0-35417 GCA_016801175.1 Esox masquinongy
TGAACCTGCTGCTGATTGTTTTATCCTAACTCAAATCTATGTAAACGTGTGCACACTGAACCTGCTGCTGATTGTTTTATCCTAACTCAAATCTATGTAAACGTGTGCACACTGAACCTGCTGCTGATTGTTTTATCCTAACTCAAATCTATGTAAACGTGTGCACACTGAACCTGCTGCTGATTGTTTTATCCTAACTTGAGAATGTACGGACCACATAATCGGTCGACTATGGGCGGTAGTGAGAACCTGGTGATTTCTTTTCAAAAAAGCATAAATTATTTAAGTAACGTTACCAACGAGTAATAGCTTTGCGTAAAATTTGGTCATCTGATGTACATGTCCAATTAGTCATGATGTTAATGTTTGACAGTACAGTCACAGGATAACATGCAAAACGTACTTGTACTATGCACATGCCAGGCTTATCGATACTTATGTTGATTCATGTTATGTTGAAATTCAACACTACTGTTGTTTGCTCCTTGGGGTTTTAAGGCCGGGTGTTTTGTAAAAGCACTTTGTGACAACTGCTGATGTAAAAAGGGCTTTATAAATAAATTTGATTGATTGATTGATTGATTCATTTACAGGCCTAGCAGTTAATTGCATCCTATTCTACAAGTAAGTCTTATTTTTCCAATTTAGTATCCCACGCCCAGATGTGGATGTTTAAGTTCTACTTTAAATCTCTCATGCACTTGTGAAGTTAAGAATGTACAACCCCATTTCCAAAAAAGTTGGGACGCTGTGTAAAATGTAATTAATAACACTCTGTAAGGGTTTGGGAACTGAGGAGACAAATAGCTGTAGTATTGAAAGTGGAATGTTCTCCCATTCTAGCTTGATATAGGATTTCAGCTGCTCAACAGTTCAGGATCTCCTTTGCTGTATTTATCATATTATAATGCAATAAATGCTTTCAGTTGTTGACAGTTCTGGACTGCAGGCAGGCAGCTGGACTCTTTTACTACGGAGCCATGCTGTTGTGATACATGCAGAATATTAAAGAAAAATTAGGAGTGGGCTCTTAATTTTTTCCAGAGCTGTATATATTTGTAGCTATTTCTTCCCCATAAAGTCATTTATTCCAGTTGAGAAGCCTGATATTATATTGGAGGAAACAGCATGTCTGCACTTTCTCCAGAAAGGTGGCTCCTCCTGAATACGTTGGTAACAGAACATTCTGAAGTGTGATTGGGTGTGTTACATCGTTGGAAAGATTTGATTAGATTCAACTTTGTTGTCATTGAACAGTACAAGTACAGTACAACGAAAAGCAGTTAGCATCTAACCAGAAGTGCAAATTGAGGTGGGCAGAAACTTTACAAGCATTTACAAGTATTAAGTATATTTATATTACAAGTGGAATGTGTAGATGTGCAATGAAGGCAAATGCAGTACAAATAGCAATACTAAATGTGCAATAGGGCAAATAGAGGAGGGCAGAGAATTTACAAGTATTAGGTATAGAGTATGTTATAACTGGGATAATCGTTGTTCGGGTACAAATGGCAAAATGGCATTCAAGATGTGAAAACGAGGCAAATGAAGGATTGATGTATTAAGGTAGCATGTGCACCCGAGATGAAGAGATAGCAGCAATGAGGTCCCGAGGTAGACCTGCGTGTGTAACAACTGTAAGAATGCAAGGACAATGGCAATTCTAAATGTGCAATGAGGCAAATGAAGGTGCACGTGCAACTGAAATGCAGGGATAGCAGCTAGATTTGTTAACTATATTTTATCATATATCTCAATTATGGCTTTTATTTTGAAAAAGAAAATCTGAGTTAGCGCCGCTAGCATAATATCCTGCTGCTAGAAGAACGGTAATGAAACCTCAAATGGCCATCACTAGTTAAGCCTAGCTCAGATTACAACAATTAACAGGGCAGCATTTGGCCCTTATACCTATGCAACTACACCTTATTAACTGTAATAACAACAAAAACTATACATACACTGGAAATGCTATGGGTTACAGTTTATTTTGTGAGGTCCCACAGATAGTCAGACTATCCATATTATTAATTAAAACAATTTAATTTGTCTTTACCTATGATGTCATACTGAATGTTCTTAAGGTGGAATGTCCCTGTAAGAGAGAGATCAAGAACAGAACACAATGCTCTTGTTCGACTGTGGCGGAACAGGGGCCTCTATTCTCTTAGGGAGGATGGGCAGGTCAGAACATGTGCTGGAAAACTGGTGGCTAAGAAGTCTGCAAGTATAACAATTGTGAAAAAGAGTCTTCATGGTACAAAAGGCGCTGGTGCAAGAAAGCTGAAGATTCAACTGAAAGAACATTACTCTGGAATTAGTGAAAAAAAGTGCCAAAAACATTGCTTTACAGCCTTCTTTGACATTTAGTTTTTAAAATTGTATAAACTGCTAACCACATTGACATTGAAATTTTTAACAAAATGCCTACAAATGATACACCCAAATACAATATATTTACTCATCACAACATTTGACAGTTGATTTTGTTTTCCTTTTCATCAGTCATGTAGATGTCTAGAAGAGCACCTTCAGATGAAAGAGAATCGTCAGCTATACCTTATTGGCTCAGGGACCAGCAAGGCGGACATTAGCAACTTCTTCATTGTGATCTACATAAAGATACTCCCCTGTAAAGCAACCACTTCATTGGCAGCGATGGATGGAACTTTTCAAGGTCCATTATGTTTTGAGCATCAGTTATCCAGGTAAAACATTTAATCTCAAATGTGCACCGGATAACATTTGGATAGATATTATTATTATGATGTATCAAGCAGTGCCATCCAACAACACGAAGCTGCAAATCTCTGGGAAGAAATCTCACATGATGGTAGTTCTGACATAGATCTAGATTTGCCAGTTGAAGGGAAAACCTGAACTGAATGTTCGCATACCTCAAGGGATCAGTCTAAACAAATGTGTGCATAAATAATAGCCAAACTGCAGGGCAGTGGAGTTGCCAACAATATTATTGTATCAGTCATCAGTCTGATACAATAATATAATATACACATGATGGATCCGGAAATGGTTCTTCAGATTTGTGGTGTTTGTGCTTTTGAGCGCCACCTTTCTTGTGCAAATCCGGAAATTTGCCTCCTCGAAATTATTGGGCTCACCTCTTTCATTTAGCGTAAAGCCAAAATGCGCCCAGCGCAGTGCAGTTTTGTTCAGCTTTAGTGGTAGTTTGGCGAACTACCACTAAATCAATGTTGTTAACGACTGCTCTTCACGAAAAACCACAAAGCAATGATAATTAAATTTTCCTGTGCATCATGACGTTTCACTGCAAATATTATAGCCTAGTTATTTGAAATAGCCTTCCTTACATACCAAAATGCGTTTCAATGCTCAGTTAATTAATTAAGTTAGAAATGTACAAGGACGATTCATTTAATTTTCAAACGTTAATATGCAATAGGAAAACAGATATTTCTATCCATTTATTTTAATGCGCATTTTCTAATTATGAAATATGGATGGAAATAGAAAAAAGTCGACTTACATAGAAAAAAGTTTACTTAGTTCGAATATTTTACACGCGCTTGAGTGTTATTTTTCTTTTGTCGATCAAAGTTGATGTGACAAATCTATTAAATAATACTTTTTGCAAAATTACAGAATGGTGCATTGGTGCAAAACAATTCTAAACAAGGTTTAAACGTACTGAAATTAAAAAGCAATGATCTGCACCTATAACTTCCCGCAGAGCTGTCAAATGCTCTTCTGCACCCATGCGCTAGACATCCTAACTGATGGGAATGGACATAATCCGCATGGTATTTGTTGAATCATTTCTAATATTTGCCTAAAAATCCTAATATTTGCCTAAAAAAACATTTCTAATATTTGCCTAAAAAATATGATTTTGGAATAAAACAATTGTGTAACAAGAAACCAGGCTAGCCTAGTTCAGCCGGCCCGCAATAGAAAGGGTTGCTATCTCACGATTCGAACCTGGGTCGCCCACATGACAGGCTGTGTTGTTAATCACTACACCACAGAGCTAAACATTCACCAGGTGTCAGTATAACCTCTTGTCTCTATCCTGAACAAATCTTCTTTTGCCACTGGTTGTTTTAATAGCTAACTGGCCATTCATTAATGATATTGATACAGTTAAACTGACTAACGTTTCTTACTAAGTTTACCTCCACCACAACTAGCGTCTATGTATGGTGTTTGCCACTGGCCGTTTTAACAGCGTATTAGCCAGTAATAAGCTTTACCAGTATCTACTAACTTACTGGAATAGTCATAAGAATTGAGCAATTTCTAGCGAGTCTGCCAAAGCTATTTCATTTCATGGCATAAGAACATATTTTTTTCTTTCAAGGCAAAACAACATACTTTTTTCTTTCATTCATGAATGACATATATACAATAACTATCAATAAAGGCGACGATAACTAACTTTTTCATCACGTGAAAAGATGAAAGAATTGTGGCATCTACCAGAAATAATTAATAAATGTTGTTGCTCTCAATAGATTCGAACTTAGGTCTTCCACATGAGAGGCACTGTCTTTAACCACTACAGCACAGCATTACATGTTTCAGCAGTCGTTAGACTCCATTGAGCATTGTGTTAAACTGATTAACGTTTCTTATTAAGTTTACCTCCACCACAAATAGCGTCTCTGAACTGTATTGCTTTTGTCACTGGCCGTTTTAACAGCTTATCAGCCAGTAATAGGCTTACTAGTATCTACTAACTTCCTAGGAATAATCATAAGAATTGAGCAATTGCTAGCGAGACTGAAGATTAACTTTTCCATGCCAGAAACAGTCACAATATAACCGTATACAGTTTCAGTTAAGGTTTACTATAACGTAACTACTGTATGTTAAGCCAGCAAATGTGTTTGTCTATCCTGACCCAAAACGCATGCACGGATGCGTACTTCGAAAATCCACCAGAAACAGTCGCAGTATAACCGTAAACTGTTTTATTTCAGGCTTACTATAATGTAGATACTAACGGTTTTAGCCAGCAAAGTTTTCGTCAATACGGAATAATTCATAATGCATACTTCGCTTCGCCTGCGAGGAGATACGAACTTGGGACCTATAGTTCCCAAGTCTGCTTCTCTAACCACTATGCTATTTAACAAGGGGTAGACAGTCAGTCCGTCTGTCAGTCACTTACTCACTCAGTAAGAGACATTTGCTCTTTTTGGCCGGCACCGATTACATGGTCAGGCAAAAAGTTGTCTTAAAAAGTATTGTGATCTGGCTCAAATAACCGCGATCAGGCAATTATGTAATAATTGTGACAGCCCTAATGCCACCCTTGAATTTCAACTTGCCACCCTTCTGCCACCCCATGTAAAATTTTCTAGAAACGCCACTGCCCCCAAGTTCAAGTTTAGGAATCAGGAGATGTGGAAACACATCAAAGATCAGTCAGTGATATGTACAAGGACTATTGTGACAGTATTTTAGACGCCATCTTCTGTTATCTAAATGTAGGAATGCATTTCAAATCTAAGTTTACTATGATGACATTGAAACTGTTAACCCATTAGGGTCTAATCAGGGAATCCATAAACTTGGATGTTTGTATGTTTGTGCTTTGTAACCTACCAGCATCTCTTAATTCCTCTCTAATGAATATACACCTCATTATTTTGTTTTATTCTCAGGATGCCAAAAAGTATGGCATGGATAGGATACTTAGTCCATTGGTTGATGATGTAAAAATACTTAAGAGAGGAATGTTAGTGTCATTTGCTGAGGAACCCATCGTTGGTACTACTGCACACATTACAGATGACAATCTAGGTCTAAATGGTATTCTTGGTTATGTAGAATCATTCACTGCAAAGTATTAAAGTAGGCTTTGTCTTACTGACAAGGCATCAGCTCAAATGGTAATTTAGTCAGGATGACCATGGGTAGTTATGCTTGGCAAAGCATTAAAGGAGGAGCATTACAGTTATCTTGTTCAGAACCCCGTTCAAAGCCCCAGTTATGGTATCAAATGAAACGGCATATTCAATACCTTGAGATACAGTAACATATCTGACAACTTTGTGTTGGATATAATGCATGATATCTTAGGTATGGAAATATGAAATGAAGCTCCTTTTTACTACATGAGTCCCAATCTCTTTTCTAGTGAAGCTATTCTCCAGCGGGTCTATGCTTTCAACGATGGCTATAGCCTATAGCACTGGACTCAATGCCAGTCAAACATTGTGTCAGATTAGGAACATTCCCCTTTTTCCCCCTGTTTGGAGATGCAGTTCCAGAGGATGACAGACAATTCAACCATTGGCTACAGGTGTGTCTATGGGATGTGACATCAGGCTTAAAGACTTTTCAGACAATCGCATTAGTGGGAGACAAAGAAACATGTAGAACTCACCAACAGACAGGCCCCGAAGATCCATATAAACCAACTGGTCATGTTGACGTGGTAATTATTAGAATTTATCCTGGACAGGAAGACAGGGAAATATAGAGTTATAACAAAGTCCTACATGTCCTGCAGTTTTTCTCTGTGTCATCAGAAAGCTTGTCTATACTGTTTATAAATTATATAATGCATGTGTATAAATGTTCTGGACTTAAACTTACTTGCTACATTTTTTTTGATACAGAATATAGAATATATACCTGTAGTGCCAGTTAACATGAATTTATAATACCTTTGAAGTTCAACCAATCATTTAATATCCAACCAACAAAACTGAAAATTAACTCAAGCATGCCTCAACCTCTAATCATTTACAATTCACTTCACAACAAGGCACTTAATTTAAAAAGTAAAAGATCCATTGTTTGGTAAAAATCCTATTTTACTTGTACTTCATTCATCATTCAGGGGAACTGTTTTAATCACACTTGCTTTGATCACAGTGTTTAGCCTTTCAACCATACTTGCAACCATAGCTACAACCCCTTCTGACAAAAGCATCCATCTGGTAAGCAGAGTGGACTACGCTAAGGTTGGGTTGCTCCTTTAAAAAGTAACGCTCCAACGTTCACAGAGATGCTGCATATTTCAGCTCATACTTCTGTGTATGACCTGGCTGAAAGTGTGTGTGTATGTGTGTATGTGTATGTGTGTGTGTGCGTGTGTGCGTGTGTGTGTTTGTGTGTGGTTTTACTATACATGTGGGGACTTCAAAAGTCCCCCGAAAAGCCAGGTCAAAAAGAAGACTGGGTCTAAAGCAGACCTGGGCAAGATAAGGCCCCTGGGCCGGATCCGGCCCGTTGATTCATTCTATCCGGCCGCGATACATCCAAAACTTTTAAAATAATACAAAATAAAAAATACCTGACGAGGTCCGCAGATTACGTTACTTTATTTACTGCTGCATATTTATTAATTTTCAAATTAAAAGTCCCGTGGCACTCCCAGTAATAAGTGCAGCTGTATCATACTGTCTGTTTAAAATACCTTTAAGTTGAAACAAGGTATTTGCGTTGCTATGATACGTAGGGACCAGCACCACAATCCACGCGCGGAAGTTATCATTTGTACGTACTATACGCAATTGATGGCTAGCGATCTCTGGAAATGAGCCTAAGAAAAGTTGATAACGAAAGCAGGGTATTTAAAAAAAGAATTGACAGGAAAATATTTATTTGTAGATGTCGCAGGTAAAGCAACTTGCTTAATATGTTAAGCTAACTTCGCAGTTTTTAAAGAGCACAATTTGCAGAGGCACTTCCAGACCGAGCATGCAGAGAAACACAAAACTGTCACCCGATGCTACAATTCAACAACTCCAAGCGCAGATGCAGCCTCACTGATGAACATCTTGCAGCAGTACCGCACACTGCTTCAACAGAATCGCACACTGCTTCAACAGAAATGACTCCTGACTTCACCTCACTTTTCAACGCCCATACGAGGCTCTCCTGTTCATATTGAGTTAGATGACGGCAATTATACCAACATTTTCTTTGAGTGAAAATCTTCAGAAGTGATTTCATAGACTTATGGCTGCCCTAATAACTATTATACCTATATAACTGTTATACATTATACCTTATGTAATATAGCTTACTCTGTTGAGTTGAAAGTTACGTTTTAAGGCAAATATGTGTTGCAACATTTCTATTGAGTAATAACCCTAAAAAGGGATTATTTAGGCCTTTGCCTGCCATAATAACTGTTGTTAACAGAAAATAATAAAAAAACATTGTTAAAGTAAATTAAGTTTGATTATGAAAACGGTGTTGCATGGAAAATAAATATGCATAAATATAATATGCAAGTTAACAAGAGTTTGCTATGTTGTGTGTTTTTTAGGCATGTTGGTTAAAAAAGTAATCTGGCCCATGATGCTCTCTGGCATTTTCAGTGAGGCCCCCCCAGTGAAAAATATTGCCCACCCCTGGTCTAAAGGAATATGTCACAGGTCGATCAAAGCTCAGAGCTTGTGAATTGTCTTATTTTACCCTAGGTCTGTCTGACTGATCCCCAAACCAATGGGGGGAGCACCTTAACTTGGGGCATTGGCAACTTCCCCCACCAGAGCAGATTACAGTTGTCATTTCTCTGTTGAAAAAAAGGAACTATTCTGTTAGTTTCCTTTCTTCGAAGTGACATGAACCAACATGAACTGACATAGCCCTTAAAAAATTCTCCATGGGGGTCTAGCGTGGCAGCCCCCTGCTAATGCTGCTCCAACATGTCATTCTGAGTGACTGGTATTAAGAATAAGCCTAACATTGATTAGACTTTGTGTCCAATTGACAAATAAAGGGAACTTCACGTATGGATAACAAGTTCTTTTAGACTGAGTTAAACATGCAGCAGGAATGCTTACAATGAAAGTAGTGTCATTTTTCCTAAAACATTCTTGATATCTAATATGTGATTAATGTCTGCATAATTGCAGCAACTCCCAGCAATCTAGGGACATTCAATGTCAAGATCTTTTGAAGCAAATCCCAAACTGTTCTTTTTATAATTTTTGCATTACCAGGAAGTCTAGCCCGGAATCACTACGCACAATAAGGAAGTCATGAGCTGGACATGTGTTTGCCAAATGTACAGACCTCCTCAGGGCCCCAGGGCTAATTCATGAGTAAGATTCACACTCTGATGCTGCCAATTATGAGGCAGCGACTTTACCGCAGCAGCATTCAGACTTTCATTTTAATCTCTCATACAAGAAATGTGTAAACAAGAAACCAGGCAAGCCTAGTTCAGCCCGCCCGCAATAAAAAGCTTTAATTGTTGATGCCCTCCCAAGATTCATACCCGGGTCACCCACGTGAAAGGCTATGTCTTTAACCACTACACCACAGAGCTATACATTTGCCAAGTGTCGGTATAGCCTCTTGACATTATAAAATTTTGTCACGTATTAACATCATGCCAAGTTTGAATATTTCGTTAGACACCATTAACCATTGTGTTACACTGAGTAACATTTCTTATTAAGTTGACCTCCACCACAAATAGCATCGATGAACTGTATGATTTTAGCCACTGGCTTATTAGCCAGTAATATGTTGCACCATTAACCTTTTGATGCACAACATGGGTGATGTGAGTTTTTATTTTCTATATCTTTGCAATAAATTAATTTCTCCATGCAGTATTACACATGAGTAAGAAATTACCCATATGTATTCACTACAGAACTTGATAGGAACTTTTGATATTTGTAAATTTTTGCAATTAGGAACATATTTACCACGGACAACTATTCACATATCATATCATAGGTCGCAACGTCACAAGTGACAACTTCTTCACCAGCATCCCTTTGGCTGAGAAGATCCTTGAGAATAACACGACCATTGTGGGGACTCTTCGTCAGAACAAGCCAGACACACCGCCTGTTATGAAGCCATCCAAATTGAATTGAATTGCTGTAGAATAGTTGAATTGCTCAGAATTTGGATTCAATGGCAACATGAACATGTTGAGCTATATGCCGAAGAAGGGAAAGACTGTTGTCCTCCTGAGCACCATGCATGATGACAAAGCAGTGGATGACAACAGCATGAAAAAGAAACCAGAAGTGATCCAGTACTAGAACAAAAAAGGAGGAGTGGACACAGTGGATCAGATGGTTCGCACTTATACATGTAAGCAGAGAACACAGAGGTGGCCCATGGTGCTCTGGCACAATGTGCTGGATGTTGCCACCCTCAATGCCTACACCAACTACTCTGCACAACACCTTGATTACATGGGTGATGTGAACAATGCATGGCGGCTATTCATTAAGGAGCTGGGCAAAGAGCTTGTCATGCCACATATGAAGAGGCGCATGGAGGGCACATCCCACCTCCAAAAGCATATTACAGAGGCAATGGGAAGATGTGGGATCAAAAAACAAAACACAGCCACCACCCAGCCACAGGAGGATATCAGACAGGAGGGACAAGTGAAGAGGAAGAGGTGCAAGATCTGCCCCAGTACACGAGGCCAGTATACAAGGAACACAAACATACCGTTGTCATTTGTGAGACATGTTAGCACAGAGATGGCAATTTTTGCTGTACCCATGTGATTTTATTTCAACTGTTTTATTGTCTGTTATTAGATCACAGTCACTACAGTTCCATTACAACTGCACTACAGTTCAATATCAGTGTTATCGGTTATCAGTGATAATATTATGTGTGTGTTATGTGTGACAAATAAAGATATTTAAAATATTTACTGTATTATTGTTTGGTCCAAATCACCGTTAATATAATTATTTTAACAAAAGTTATTATTATAGTATGTCTTTATGTTTATAATCACACTTGCATAGATGGGTCATTTGTGACCCATGTGTGTAAAGTTGATGTAGTAATACAAAAACTATTTTTTTCATAAAGTAAGAAAGGAAAAAATAAAATAATGATTTGTGGTAATCAAAAACAAGATATTTATTGAGTTTGTGGAATATTATATGATTAAATACATTTATTTAAAAAAATTATAGCAAAGAAACCCTCCATGCATGAAATAATATAGGGAATGAATACGGGTCATTTTTGACCCATGTTGTGCTTTAAATGGGGTTTACATTGCTTGTGAATCAAAAGGTTAAGCATTGTGTTAAACTGAGTAATGTTTCTTATTAAGTTTACCTCCACCACAAATGGCATCTATGAACTGTATGGCTTTTGCCACTGGCTGTTTTAACAGATTATTAGCCATTCGTGAATGACATTGATACAATAACTACTGTATCAATATAGGTGACGATAACAGATTTTTTCGTCAAGTGAAAGGATGAGAGAATCATGAAGTCAGCAAAGTTTTTGTCTATCCTGAACAAATCCTAAGACATAATTCGAAAATCCACAAGAAATAGTCGCAATATAACAGTAAACAGTTTCATTTTAGGCTTCCTATAACATAGCTACTGAAGGTTGTAACCAGCAAAGTTTTTGTCTATCCTCAACAAATCCTCTTTTGCCACTGGCTGTTTCAACAACAAATTAGCCATTCGTGAATGACATTGATACAGTACCTATCAATATAGGTGACGATAACTGACTTTTACATCAAGTGAAAAGACAAAAGAATTGTGTAGCCAGCGAAGTGTTTGTTTATTCTGAACAAATCTTAATATCCACCAGAACTATTTATTTTAGGCTTCCTATTTTGTAGCTACAGAAGGTTGTAGCTAGCGAAGCTTTTGTCTGTCCTGAACGCGGGACCTGTTATTCCATAGTCCGAGTCTCTAACCACTACGCTATGTAACAAGAGTTGGTCAGTCGGTCGGTTAGTCAGTCACTCTTCCAGGCTGGCTCCGCTTACGCGGTCTGGATGGCACAAGATGGCACTCTGTACTGTTCTGCATATTATGCCATCCAAATGTCATCATAAGAACATTTGTTTGTGAGATTTATTTCTACACCTCTGTGTTTAATGTGAGATTGGCACATACCACTTGCAAGTATCTTGTAAAAATTAAAACATCCCATAACGAATTTAAGCTGTTCTGGAGGCAATAGGAGGCATCTACAGTAAAGTTGTAAAGCAAAGTAGTTTAAGAATTTTGCAGAAAAATGATTAACATCCATTTTCTTTTATATACATTTTTGATTGAAAGTTTGTATGATTGGGGATTTCCAAAACCCATATTATTTCAGGTTCTCCCTGGGTTACATGCCCCCCGTAACTGTCCACCAAACTACCAAATTACACCACATTGTTTCCATATATTCCTTGGTCATCATTATTCTTCTTCATCTAGAAATTGTTGTTGAATTAACTGAGCAAGTAATTCCACAAAAACGATTTTGACAGGAGTTTCTTATTTTTTTCTTTTTGAAAACTTGATGTGATGAAGTTAGTCCTCTAAACTGATTTTTGATGTCATTAGGAAGGCCTTATGCTAAGTAATCCAAAAAATCATAATCATTTTTTACAGCAAACATGTTTTTGTGGTGATCATCTTTGGGATTAAACGCCCCCTCTCCTTTGGACAAAAATATGCTGAAATATTACAAAAGTTCTAGATATAGCCTAATATAAGTACCTTTGAGTTTACAGCTAGTTTACTGAACATATAATGTAATAGCCCTATCATTTGGCCTTGATATTCAATAAATTGCCCATGGGGGCATTGTACCCCTTTAGGGAGGGGAGTTTTGCCCCGATAGAGGCCTTTACAGTTAGGCATTTGATTAGGTTGCAATAAAATAGAATCATACGGCCCAATAATTTTTTTCTATATTTGTTTATCGGACTACAGTCAATATGTACATATCTAAATCTGACCAAACATTACTTTTTTGAGTCACAAGATACAGTGATCCCCTAAGTTACCCTCCGTTTTGCTACACGTCTTGTTCATTCATTTGGAAATGTATTTTCTCAAAATACATTGTGATCAAAATGTGCGAAAATTGGACCTAGCAAGAAGACTTTTTATGGAGAAATTATCATAAAGATATAATGAATCTCAATAGAGAACTGAATGCTACTACACCTAAAGCCATAAAATGCCATAGAGACCTATTATACTTTTCAATGTGAATTTCTCCAAAATGCTACAGTAAAAGTGCTCTATATTTGGTGGACATATGAGGGGATCGTCCTCAACACAAATCAAGTGGATTTGTTAACTAATGGCTTTAGCAGGACTCACATCTCCATAGAGATGCATTATACCTTAATTCTCCATAAAGCTACAGTAAAATGTCTCTATATCTATTGTTATATAGAGGAGATCTGACTGAACACAAATCCAGTGAAATTTTTTGCTTATACTTAAAAATTGGTCTGTTGGTTAGCATCAAATAAAAGTAGGGTAGTTTGGAGTAAGATGCCCTCCCTAAGATCAATGTCTATTTAGTGACTCAAAAAAGAAAGGTTTAGTGATGTTTTTGGATGTTGAAGATGACTTTGCTTAGGGTAATGGATTATAAAGTGGATTACCAAACGTATTTTTTAGAAAAGTTTACCCCATTTTTGCTACTGTGATAATATGCCCCCCCCCAAAAAAAAAAAATCTCAGCAGTCTTTAAAATGAGATTCAGGAGAAAAACTCATATTTATTTATTTTAAACAAATTCATTGGAATATAACTGATTAAAGATGTATTAAACACACACAAACAAACATTTCATAACAATGACTTAGCATTTTTACAGATGGCATTATTTAATTTTCAATGCAAATAAATCCAACACCAGTTACATTTGAGCATAACTTGTAACGACACCTCTGACACTACTCGCATCCTATCCAGTCCCTACCCGTAACAGAGCAGAACTCATTACAAAACAAGCATTCTGCATCCCTTTCTTTTAAGGTGTCTGAGGTTTTGAACCACCTTTTTCTGAGGTGCCACAGCCTTTTTCAGTCTCATAGGTTTGTTTCTCCTTTTGCTTTCTTTATTCTCTCTTAGGTTTTCTTCCTTTTTCTCCAGGAACCTCTTGAAAGGTGAAGCTGTCAGGACAGTAGATAACTCAACATTTATTTTCCTAGGCCTTGGCTCCTGAATCCTTGGCCTGGGGGCTATCACTTATTTCACCTCAGACTCTCTACCAGTGAGGTTGCTAGCTAGCTAACTGGGTGCTAGCTAGCTGTGCGAGAATATGTTAGCTTATGCTATCTAGCTGGCTAGCTTTTATTTTACCTCAGACTTTCTTCTAGTGAAGTTACTAGTTAGCTAAATGGGCTAGCCAATGTCTAAATTACATCTACAAACAAATGATCAACCATAAAGGGGCAAGATGCCTGCCTCCAAACATACTAACCTAGCATATTACTACTTTAACCAAAAACAATAAATATTTTTCTCTAAACAATCACATGATTTATCTTAAGGCTTCCCTACATGTCTATATACATAAACACGTCTATATACTGTTATGGAAATTTTGAACTAAGGTGCATTTGAGAAATGTCTGCTTTTCTATTGCCGGGTATGTAACTATTTGCTTTGATTGTGACACACGTCTGTATTATATCAGAGCATCACTAGGTACTCTGACCATCTGTTCTTCTGGTTAAACCAAGAAGGGTATCAGTCCTTTGTTCCTTAGGAATGTGGCCCTTGGGGGGAACTAGGGGCAATTGGCTTCTTTAGGTAAACACAACAGTAAACATTATGGCAGGAAGGATAAGATGGGGGGACAGCCCTCCCTCTGGGTAAAACCTATGTGACATAAGACAGCTGGGCAGCATCTTACCACACCCCTTTTTCCCCTATAAGTACTGATGATTGTCATGTATTAATTTAGAGACTCCTCAGATGATTATCCTGTGAGCCTTTGATGCGTCTCTCTATTTGCAAATAAACTGTTAATTGTGCCAAGAGAATTTTGTCTCTGTACTTACTCCTTTAAGAGTGTCTATCGATGGAATTGCCATCACAATACATATATACATATACAGTATCTCACAGAAGTGAGTACACCCCTCACATTTTTGCAAACATTTGATTATACCTTTTCATGTGACAACACTGAGGAAATGACACTTTGCTACAATGTAAATTAGTGAGTCTACAGCTTGTATAACAGTGTAAATTTGCTGTCCCCTAAAAATAACTCAACACACAGCCATTAATGTCTAAACCGCTGGCAACAAAATTGAGTACATCCCTAAGTGAAAATGTCCAAATTGGGCCCAAAGTGTCAATATTTTGTGTGGCCACCATCATTTTCCAGCACTGCCTTAACCCTCAAAATGGCTAATTGGGCCCAATTAGCCATTTTCCCTCCCCGGTGTCATGTGACTCGTTCGTGTTACAAGGTCTCAGGTGTGAATGGGGAGCAGGTGTGTTAAATTTGGTGTTATCACTCTCACACTCCCTCATACTGGTCATCGGAAGTTCAACATGGCACCTCATGGCAAAGAACTCTCTGAGGATCTGAAAAAAATAATTGTTGCTCTACATAAAGATGGCCTAGGCTATAAGAAGATTGCCAAGACCCTGAAACTGAGCTGCAGCGCAGTGGCCAAGACCATACAGCGGTTTAACAGGACAGGTTCCACTCAGAACAGGCCTCGCCATGGTCAACCAAAGAAGTTGAGTGCACGTGTTCAGCGTCATATCCAGAGTTTGTCTTTGGGAAATAGTTGTATGAGTGCTGCCAGCATTGCTGCAGAGGTTGAAGAGGTGGGAGGTCAGCCTGTCAGTGCTCAGACCATACGCCGCACACTGCATCAAATTGGTCTGCATGGCTGTCGTCCCAGAAGGAAGCCTCTTCTAAAGATGATGCACAAGAAAGCCTCCAAACAGTTTGCTGAAGACAAGCAGACTAAGGACTTGGATTACTAGAACCATTTCCTGTGGTCTGATGAAACCAAGATAAACTTATTTGGTTCAGATGGTGTCAAGCGCGTGTGGCGGCAACCAGGTGAGGAGTACAAAGACAAGTGTGTCTTGCCTACAGTCAAGCATGGTGGTGGGAGTGTCATGGTCTGGGGCTGCATGAATGCTGCCGGCAATGGGGAGCTACAGTTCATTGAGGGAACCATGAATGCCAACATGTACTGTGACATACTGAAGTAGAGCATGATCCCCTCCCTTCAGAGACTGGGCCGCTTTACATTGTACTTTACATTGTAGCAAAGTGTCATTTCTTCAGTGTTGTCACATGAACAGATATTATCAAATATTTACAAAAATGTGAGGGGTGTACTAACTTCTGTGAGATACTGTATGTACACTCCTTTAAAAACTGATGGACTTTAAGACTTGGGATTAGAGTTTTGATGGCAGTATTTGAATCATGTTTAAAAGTGGAAGTCAAAGTTGTATTTTTGTATATTTTTGATGAAGACATGTAGATTTTTTATTTATTAAATTGCACATATTGTTTAGTTTTTTGTTTAATGTACAGACATACAGTATGTTTGAATTGGGGAATGTCTGTGCAAGTGTCTCCATATATTTAGAGATTTGGTGTCTCAATTTTCTTTCTGGACTTGAACAACTTTCTTAGAACATTATTGTTTACTACTTGTTTACCGAAAGTGACATGTGGTGAATTCCTGGCTGGATATGCACAGGTTGTGGTGTGTATTTAGACAGAGAAAAGTTGATTGACAAATAATATATTAAAAGTGCTCACCACCAGCTTTTACATAAAAGCCACCAGCTTTGTTCTTTTATGTTTATTAACTACAATACACAGCAGTTCATTGTTAGTTTCTTTGAATTCAAATCTAAAACTTGATAAAACTTTGGCTTTAAGGCTTTGGTTTAGCATGTGCCTACCCAGCAATAACCTCACCGCGCTTCTTGTCACACACCCCTAGATAATTGGGTATTGACCTGAACTGTTCAAATGTCAGCTGCGTTTATTGGACTGTACAAAAAATAATCCTCCAATGCCCACTAATACTGTGTGTTAGGTTTGTCACAGTTTTCAGACCGGGTATGACACATTTTTGATAGATTTTTTTTGTATGACAGCTTAACATTTTTATTATGCATTGCCAAACCACTAAATCAACAAACATATCCAGTGGATTTCTAATTGTTTGATTTGCCTGTTAGCTTGACCATCCTCATTATCTATATTGGAGCTCAGCCCAGAGGCATTGGATTGATTTGATGTATTGCATGCTGTTATTGATTTTCATTTGGAAGTATAAAACTGTATTATTTACTATTAAAATGTAAATGTAATTCAATTAATTGTCTTTGATTTTATTGCTACACACAAATTGTAACTTAGGAAGCAGTTAACAACTTTCTGGTAATTAAATTATGGAATTATTTATGGAACAAAATGTATTTACAGTTTTGTACTGGTATTTGATTCAAAATACTACAACGATTCATGTAGTGCCTACCTAGAAAATAAGTTGCCAATCAAGTATTGTAATAGGTTTGATTTACACTAAAATACTGTTTTTTCAGGACAATACTGACAAAGATATTTATAGTAATTTCCTGGCAATTTAGTTGCCAATAACAATGTAAATTTACAGTAGGTAACTTGTATTTATTTACAGTACTATCTTATATATTTACAATAATTTCCTGGCAATTAAGTTGCCAATAACTATGTTAATTTACAGTAAGTAATTGGTATTCATTTACAGTACTATGTTATATATTTACAATACTTTCCTGGCAACTAGGTTGCCAATAACAATGCAAATCTACAGTATACTACTGTTTTCTCATTTACAGTAAATTACTGGGAATACAAATTACAATACAATTCTGTACATTTTACAGCAGTTATTGGCAACTTAAATGCCAGTAATTTCCTGTAAATTCTACAGTATTTTTTTTTACAGTGTAGGCTACAATTAATTGGCAAGCTTCTTGTATAGCCTGCAATTATGCATAGAATAAAAATGTAACATGAAAAGTAAATTAAATTATGAATATTATCTGGCTAACCAATTGGAGACAAAGAATACAATCGATCGCTATTTGGAAAGAAAATCTTATTTTATTATTGAATGTTTTAAAATACATGTTTTAATATGTGTGTTTCTTCTGGTAGGACAGAGAATTGCGAAATACCGTAATTTCCCGTTTATAAACTGCTGCTTATACACAGATTTTGCAAACATTTTCGACCACAGCAGTAAATACATGGCTTACATTTTTATAACAGTTTCACCAGCAAACCTTTTCACAGACAATTGCTTGGACGTAGAGGTCTCAGAAACTCATGTAGCAAATATGATACAACTGGCGTTACAGGTTTTTCAAAAACATATTTTATTCTTAAACAAATTAATACTGGTAGCCCCTATGACAGATGTTTAATATTAATGTACAATGCATGCCTAGGCGTCAATTGGGTATTGCAAGTTATGGCAGCTGCCATACTTTGAATCTGTTTTTTATAAAATAAAAATAAGAAACAAATTTAACTTGTATTGCCTTCAAATTGATTGCGAAAATTGATGGGCTCATCGTTTTCTTATGCTCATCGTTTTCTCACGTGCATATGATGATATAATGTACATAGCCTATTAATATATCACTTATGGAGTGTTTGCATGTGTGTGTTTGTGACCACGTTAAGTTCTACGTAGCTAAACCTATCAAAATAATTAGAGGCGCAAAAAAAAATCAGTGGTCTTTAGTATGCAATTGACGAGCATTGAACAAGAGATGAAACCACTGCTTTGGGACCTGTGAACAGTGACCGCGGGTGCTCCATACAAAGGATAGATCTTTTGGAGAGGCAACTTGGACTTTAGGGAGCACTTATTGACAATTAAAGTTTTTTACTGTATGGTCATAGTATGCATATATTATTACATGCATAATATGCCCTCATTCAGGCCGATTCATCTATGAGAAGGAAATAGACTGCTGATTCATAAAAACCTGTCAGTGAAAATGAGTGTCAGTGAACGAACTTGTTCTTTCCTCCATGTTTTTCGACAGTGTGTATTGGTTATGGAAGCATTTTGCCCAGCTGCTTTTGTTTGTGCAGCTACAGTTTTTGGTACATTACCTACATTCCTGCTGGATAGCGCACTGGCTTTACTCTCTTTCCACTATAGCTCTGTCATTATCGTTAAGAAAGGCAGTCGCAAAAATAAACCTTTATCGGCATAAACAAACCTTTATCGGCACAAACGGAGCATAAACGATATAGCCTATTTTGAGTGAATTTGACCTATTCTTTAATATCTAAAAAATGATAGCAGCACAAACAAATATTTTAACGGTGCAAACCAGCACAAACGGAGCACCAACGATTGAGCTTATTTTGCCGAAGCTTCGCGTTGGGTTGGGAATGTGACAGAGAGCTATATGTTAAAACAGTTTTCAATAGCATAGTAGGTCCTTGACATTATGTCACATTGCCATACCTCCGCATTTGCTGAAATAACCCCCCTGAATTATGTATTAGCCATAATTCTGTGGGAAAATGCGGTTTATATAGGCCATGGATGCAGGTAATAGGCTACTGGGGTTTGTATATAGGCTACAAAGATATAATATTAATGGTGCGGTTCAGGCCCGCCGATAGAGGAGGACAAACGGGTCTGTTGTCCCGGGCCCAGGGTAGGGGGGGGCCCAAAACTGACATTGGGTTGACATTAAAGGGCCCATCTAAGATTATCTCGTCCCGGGCCCAGGCAAGACTGTCAGATGGCCTGCGTATACCTCAAAATCAAACAAAATATTATGTTCCCTTTGTTTTCACAATAGCATAAGGCAGGTGTCTCCAACTCTGCTGCTGGAGATACTATCCTGGTTGTTTTCACTCCAACCCCAATTTAGCACACTTTCAAATAATTAGACAGTCAGTGAAGGCTGCATATACATGGGGTTGGAATGAAAACGACCAGGACAGTATCTCTGGAGCAGGGTTGGAGCAGGGCTGTAGTACATACGATCTTTCACTTGTGTTGTGTAAGTCTTGACATAGACTTGTAATGTGCAGTTTTTGTTTGAAAACATCGGGTGCTCTAGAAATGTCAGTACATTATGAGGGGATATCATTTTGCTTGCTTAAAGTCTGGCCATTTTCGTTTCATACTACTGTCTGAAATTTAGAACAATAAAATACAATAAAACAATAAAATATTGGGGGGGGTCATGACCCCCCCAATATTACAGGCAGGTCAATGTGACCCCCCTGGAAAGGAATGAAAATCCTGGGATCCATTGACCCTGACCCCCCCCCCCAATATACAGTACAAACCTACGCTGTTAAGTAATACACATTGAAGAAATCATTCTATGTATTACTAGTCTGGACTATATTACCTGAGTAATGTGTTCCTACTGGGCAGGAAATAACCTGCACAAGTTTGAGGTCCCAGGCCTACATATTGTTAACATTGTTTTACATCTGACAGCTGATGACCAGAAGTAGATGTAGCGCCTCTCTAGTGTACTTGACTATAGTGAGAGGTGGCTATCCTGAGTTCTTTAATCTATCCAATTAATCAAATAAGTGGGATTTCTCTAATAAACTTATCAGTGTTTAACTGGTGTGTGTGTGTGTGTGTGTGTGGTGTGTGTGTAGCTACTAATTTATTATATGAAATGCTCTTTCCCTTTAACTCACTATTTAAGCATTAATTTTTACAATTTAACCTAATATTTACATTTAACATGAAATGAAATGTATATGAATTACTTTCACACTTGAAGCACTTCCACTTTTAAACGAAAAATACTCTTTTCTTTAATTAACTTAAAATATCAAAATAGTCATTAACCACAACTTGAACTACCCTTCAAATGTCCTAACGATGCAGGCCTGGATGTAGCTCGGGTACTCTGTAGCCTTTAACAAAATGGCAGATGGGACTGTAGCCTCACGCGCGCAGGATGAAAGGCGACAGCAGCAGGAGATATGTTGAGAAGATCCACGATGAAAAAAAGACGGGTGAAAAGAAGATTCACAGGGTTGACGAGAAGACTCACACAGCTGACGATCTCGGCAAAGTCCACACTAGGTAACGCTATCCGGCTCGGTCAGGGTCTTTGTCCGCCGTCGGTCTCACAGTTCCACCCAGACTTAACTAGGCCAGGCCGCTAGCCGCTAGCTTGTTAGCAAAGTCCATGCAAAAGCACTAGCCGCTTAGTCAGCAGCTAACTTAAACTTCTTTCTGTCCTCTTGTGCTGAGCAGTCCACTCAAACTGACAGAACTACCACCATTTACGTTTCGTATAAGAGTACTGGTTTAACACTCTCCCTAAACTGGCGCATTCCCTTAACATTAACATTAGCAGACAACACGCTTCTCCCCTACTCGTTCATTACTCTTCATACCTAATTTCCCTCTTTTTTTCTCGCTCTCCCCCTTCCTTGTTACTGTTAACTCAAATGTGATTAGCTCATTCACAAACCTTTCAGAAATAAAATAAATTTACAAAGCATTTGTGTAACTCTTTCTTCCTATTCTTACAGGCATTTTCAGAGCATTTTCACATATATTATTACACAACAAATATTTAACCTTTTAAATGCTGTATACAGTAAAACATTAACATTACCCAATACGCATTTATCTCATTGAGCAAATCATAACTTCATTGCTGGTCAATGAATCTTAACTTTTTTAAGCTTAAAATCTATTTATTAAACTATGAAATTATTTATTCAAACATGTATATCTTATATTAATGAATAGATTTCAACAGGGTTACATAGAGAAAAAGAGATTAAACCTGGCATGGAAGACTTTACATCTTGGCATTACCAAGGATGGAAATCTATTTTGAGCTTTGCTGTTTAAAGAGCATATTGTGCATCCTTTTTCCTTGTATGATACTGATAGTAATGTGAACTTAAGACAGTTTTACATTGTTTAAAACATCTGAATGCCTATAAATAAGTCTATAAGTCTGAATGTTGGGGTTCTAATATATATCATGCAGTGTATATGGACCATAACAATTGCAATCCCAAAGTATTTGTTGTGGTTATGCAGGCATCGGAGCACAAGGCAATAAAATTGTATGCCTACATTTGATTCATAGATTAATATATTGTAGTAATAGCAACTATTTCATTAAAGGTGGGATAACCCAAGGAAGACTTTAACACCATTGTAACCCTCAGTAAACATTAGGTGATCTATCTATGACACTGCAACCCTGAGTGTGTTGTTTAGGTGATTCGATATTGGTGAATAGGTCTCTAATATGTGCACTCCACAGCAGAAAGCATTGTTGTGTTAATTATCATTCGCCTACAGATGTCTCAACTTCGTAACTACTAAAACAGTAGCCTATCAACTCAATTCAAGTCCCATCACCAATAAAGCTATCAAAATAATTTGACACTGTAGCAACCGATAAAGATCATTTGTCATTAGAATTAAACACACAAAAAGAAACGATTTGCGACTTTTTCCATTTGCATGCTCCGAATTTGAAAAACTCCACGCAGTCCTATGAGAGCATCTCATCCCTAGTTGGTTTTATGACGGAAAAGAGAGCAATCGACCGGAGGAAATTGTTTACTTTTGTGCAGCGCAGTCAATAGCAGGTGCAACAATTTATTTATTCAACAGCTGCACGGTACCTAATGATGTTGTTTAGACGACACGTAACACGATATAGAGACGTGAAATAGAGACGCGTTGTAGAGATGTGTTATAGAAACGTGTTCATGTTAAGATCTTCAATGATCAATTCACTCGTAAAACTCATATGTGACGAGTTTGTGTCGTCTGTAGGCCATTTACGTGTCGTCTTAACGCTGGCGTGTCGTGTTCGTGTTGTGTGTGTGTTGTGGACATGTCGTCTGTAATAAAAAACGCATCTCCATTAATGGACTGTGTTAATTTAAGACATAATTTTAAGGCGCTGTTCAGACCTTAAGTGACTTGGTGAGTCATATCAGTAGCTTCCCTAGGCCTATTAAATGCATGAATCACCCCTCATAAAAGTCCCTTTTCACCTGCCATACATATACACATACACACACACACACACATATACACACACACACACATATATACACACACACACACACACATATATATATACACACACACATATATAGACACACATATATACACACACACACACACATATACACACACACACACACACACACACACACACATATACATATACACAGGCCAGCTGACAGTCTTGCCTGGTCCCAGGACGAGAATCTTAGATGGGCCCTTTAACGTCAACCCAATGTCAGTACTGCCCCCCCCACGTTGATCAACGTACCTCAGAATTGTTTTGATTAAATTATTTCAAAAATTGTGATGAAACAGAGTAAATGTGTAGTTGATAAAGACTAGTGGCAGCCAGAGGAAGCGTTGAAAAATCGTGTTATCCCAGAGGGCAGCCCCATGTTACCCTAATGTACTAGAATCCCAAATAGGAAATTCATTTTTCTTCTCAAAAGAAGTCTGGATCAGATCTATAAACACTGAAACAAGTTCTTACTATATCGTATCTTAAGAAATGTTGAATGCATTAATGTATATTAAAATACTAAATATGCATCTGATTGAGCAAGACACACGTGTCTTCTGACTCGGACTGCTCTTTAGAGCGCTCCCGCTTAATACAATGGTGCAGCCCCGCACACGTTTTAGGAGCGTTATTTTTGACTGTGTTTTCAAGAGTGGTCTAGGTTGACCGCAGTTATAAACTTCAAAGACAAACAACGAGATTAACCTTGGGTCATTTTTGCTGTTAAGAATGGTGCAATTATCCATTAACCTACCAAGAAAGTAGCCTATTAGTGGTGCTGTCTGACTGAACATTTCATCTACTCAAATCATTCATCTAAAACCTATTGCATTAAAAAAAAAAAAATTGGCATGGCATAGCAAAAGGAAATCGGAATATCGGCGATACTGCTTACCTTCTTTATAGCGTCTGCTCTGGGCTGCATGCTTGCGAGTACCTAGACATTACTTTCACTTCGTAGCTTTGTAATGTAAGCTACGCAGCCACCGAAACTCCTCCTTTTCTTCTACAACTCTTGGTCATTAGGGTATTTTATCCAAAAGTGGTTCTGAATAGAAACGTCACCTACCCCTTCGAGCAGTGGTTCCTGCAGCCTACAGCGTTATAGGATGTGTACGAGATGTATACGGTGTGAGAAGGTGTACGAGGCGGGTATGCAGGTTACACCCGCCCCTGCGGCAACAAATTTCAACAATAATTATCTCAAAGTCATGATGTAACAAGTGTCTACTTGTGTCTGAAAATTAACCTATATTTTATAACGTGTTCAACTGACTTCCACATTGAAACGCAAGTCATTGTTTTTTTCATGCTAAATCACAGGAAGCCGTTTGGATAAAGAAAATCTGTGTTTTTTGCAGTAGCCAATAACAGGGTTGTTTGTGGTAAAATGGGACACTTTTTTGTAAATAGCAACATAGACAATCAAAATGAGTACATCTCTACTCAAATTCGGTCTATCTAATTTAAATAAGGTCTTAGCTAAATGTTCATGGTGAATGGTCAATGAAGGCTACATCCATTTAAACACCATCTGACACCCATTTTATGGCAAGCCATTTTATCGTATATTCAATGAATTTTTCATATCAACAATTTTAAACAATATCAACAATTTTAAATTTTAAACAGAATTCTGACTTTATTCTCAGAATTCTGACTTTATTCTCAGAATTCTGACTTTAAAGTCAGAAGTATGGGTACCTGTAAGATATCAATGAGAGGGAGTAACTTTGCATGATGTAGCCGGAGAACCGCACACTGAACATGTCGGATTTAAGTGAGTTTTTGAGTAGTCGAGGGGTCTCAGATGAAGCAATTACATTACTGGAAGAACAAAAGGTGAGTAAAAGAGAATTATAGGTCTACGCCGACTCGTACCCAGCGAACAGGGTTTTCGATGTTATGATGCTTCATCCATACACTGTGTAAAACAATGGCCAAAGCTAACAAAGTGTCACCGCACTGCGATCGAGTTGCAAAGTCAACAAACGCCTCAAACTATTACTTGTTTGTAACGTTAGGTATAAACACTTTAGAAACGAGTATGCCACACATCTGGGATTATCACAAATTAATTCCTCCACCAATTAAACTGGGCTGTGGACCAATAGAAGTTAAATTAAGCAAATAAAGGAGTATGACAAGGAGTGTACTAAGTTACTGGCAGACATTGTATGATTTCAAGTTTATATAAATATATGCACAGGTATTTTACTCCTTAGAATAAATTAACCTGTCAATTTGCTTTTGAAACATTGTATTTAAAATGATTGAGAGATCTGGTAAGTCTTGTCTAGTTGTCAAAAGGTTTCAGTTGGATTGACACAGAGCCTACTTTGAAAAGGGTTGATTTATGATGCTTAACCTTATTATTTATGCAATGTGCACTTTGGAGATAATTGTCTTTTTTTCTTTGTTCTTCTTAGCAGATTGACAGCGACGTCATCGTGCTCATGGATGATGCAACGCTGCCAAATTACATCCCCTCCTATGGAGACCGAATCGCCCTCTTCAATTACTGTTAAACCCTCCCCTCAATAGGATTTGATCAGTTTTGCTGCTCACAACAATGCCTGCTATGTCAGATTTGGATGAATATATCAAACTCTACTTCAGACTTTCTTTCAGTAATAAAGAAATACTTGCAATTTTAGCACACAACAGTCAAATAGTAATAAGTGTCCGGACTTTAAGGAGAATTTGTAGAAGACTTGGTCTGTTCAGAAGGAAGAACTAGTCTGACTTGGATGAAGTGCTGGCTTTTGTTCAACATGAGATCATGACCAATGGACAGATGCAGGGTTACCATTGGCTACATCTTCGTGCAGTTCAACGGGGATTTGTTGTATCACAAGATACCATCAGACGCATCATCAAATTGGTTGATCCACAAGGTGTGGAATTAAGACGAGCCAGATGCTTGAGAAGACGTCAATACAGCTGCAGAGGGCCAAATGCGCTTTGGCATATGGATGGCTATGATAAGTTAAAGCCCTATAGCATTGCCATCAATGGCTGTATAGATGGCTTTAGTCGCTATGTGTTATGGATGGAGGCCTATACTACGAACAGTGATCCTAAAGTAGTTGCAAGTTACTTCATCATAACAGTTTCATGCATAGGGGATGTCCAGAGAGGATTCGTGCAGAAAGGGGAACAGAAAATGGTTGTGTAGAAGAAATGCAGATATTTTTGCGGCGCAACCACCCAGACAGTTTTGCAGGGGAGAGAGGTTTCCTTTATGGAAGAAGCACTACAAACCAGCGCATTGAGGGATGGTGGGGTACCCTCCGCAAACAAAGTGCACAGTTCTGGATGAACTTATTTCAAACTTTTCAGGATGATGGCCACTTCACAGGAGACTTTTTGGACAAAAGTCTCATCCAATTCTGTTTCCTTAATCTTGTTCAGGTAATAATCTTTCCTCACCTTCTGAAATGAGTCAGTAATAAATGGAGTATAGTTATAATGATAACAGTTACATCGGTTACAACACTGTTTGCATGCTTTGCTCGGCTTCACTTTTCGAACTTTCGCTTAAGGGGCTAAGCGAGAGTTTGAAAAGTGAAGCCGAGCAAAGCCTGGAAGCAGGAATCCCTGTAGGCCCAAAAATAATGCCACGACCCTGCAACATCATGTCACACCCGAGAGATGTAACCGTATTGTTTAGATAAGAAGCTCCCTGGAAATCTAAAAAATATATTCGGTCATCACGCGCAGCCATGCAGCTACCAGTGATTTGCAGTGTCTCGGTTCAAACATTTTTAGGTTCTTTTACATTAAAACATCTTGCTTATTTTGCATTTAATGAAATACTGTAACATTATAACTATGATATGAATGTTCAATTAGTGCGACTAATCACAATATGACAGATGATTGATCATTGCTCAGTTACAGCTTCATACAGATTAGTTTGCTTTAAACAGAGATACTGTAGTAATGTAGCCCACAGTAAATTTTTCACTGCAACTTTTGCCAACCTGAGAGCTGTCTTAATGTCCGCAGTCACAGTGTTACCCTCATGCACACCTAAGGACCTTTTAGTCTTTTGCTTGTGCCTTTGCATATGGCAGTCATTTTTGGCCATATTTATCTCAAGATTTTATGCTGCAATTATCTTAGCATGAAAAAAATTGTTTAATTACATTCCATTGACTTTTTGTCATGCATTGTTTTGAAAAGGTGGAAGCTGAAATGTAAAACTGGAGCTGACAGCTCAATTGCATTAGCAGAAGTTGACAGCTGAAACACGTTGCTGACACAGCTGAATGGCAAATAATATAAGTCCTGCATATAAGCCCTGCTACGTCCTGTGACACCCTGCAGTGCCCTGCTATGCCATGAACTACTACAACTACTATTTCTAGTCACTGATCCATTATATTTATTGTAACTATTATTGCCACTGTTCATCACACCCCCAACCGGCACCGTCAGACACCGCTGAGATAACTCTTGTTATGATTTGATACTATAAATAAAATTGAATTGAAATTGAATAAGTAGAAATAAAATGCCATAAAAATGCGAAGGAATTTTTTAAAATTCATATCTGATGTAAAACTCACTATCCCCCTGTTAAGATACTGTCTGGCGCTTTTATTTTGAGAAACTAGATCCATCTCTAGTTTTCTGTTCATGTACAGTGAACATTCGAGTCTTTCATTCAGAGCCTACTGTTAGGATACAGTTACTGTATGCACTGACATAAAGTATTAGTAAAGTATTACGGTATCAGTGCAGCATTGTTCTGTGTGCCCGTGCTGTTTGGTGAAAATGCCATTCTCTTGCTGCTTAGTTTCACAGTAATTAGAGTGGCATGCTGTATCTGTTTACTGTTGACTTAGCTGATGAAATGCAGAAAACCTAGGTTTCAGTTTAAGCAGCAGTTGCATAGTTTAAGACCAACTATATCACATGTTCGTAGTCTGCATTTACTGTGTTTGTTTCTCTGCAGGATGAACTTGAAGTTGTCAACACATGGAATTCACACAAAATCAGACAACGATCAAGTGATGATGCAGCATCTGGTCGGCCATTTGTGATGTACTCATTTCCAGAGTTGCACAGTGCTGAGGATAGACTGAAACAAGTTGTCATGGAGGAAGTCATTTTGTGTATGGAAGAGTGTACTCCTAAAGGCCAGTTTCCGTGTAACAAAACTGTTTTTGAACTGTGTTGTCTCCTAATGGAGGAGAAAGGATGGGATGCTCCAGCAGATCCACTTGATGCAGCTGATCTGTACATCATGTTAAGAGAGGAAATACAGAAAATTATTTGATGTGTTTAAGATGAATGGATGTTGGATACAAACCAAATTCCAACTCTTAAGAGATGAAATTAGAAAACTACAATTCAAGACCCATAATAAAAATAGCAAAATTGTAGTTACATTTCTATTTAAAAAAGTAATTAGTCAGTTTAAGATTTTTTGTGCAAAAAATGGGGACAAATGAAAGTGTTAGGTACTATACTATATGCAGTGAGGAATAAACTGGGTTCTAGAGCTTGTAAGCAGTGAAAGAACTTAAGATGGTTTAAAACAACCCACCCTAGTGTTATATGTATATTAAGTTGTTTTATTTTGCCAAATATGTATCAAAAATGTAGGCCTTGCTATTCCATGTGTTCCTAAGAAATGTTTGACCCCCAGCAACACCATTTTCATGTTGTATTTATCTGATCATCCTGCATCTACTATTAAAACTTTGAGCATAAGTGTTTTAGGTTGTGTGTAAGATCAGCTCTTTCTAGGTAAATTGCTAGCTCTGTTTAATTGTGACTAGTTGACACCTTGCAGTGGGTGACTTGTTTTTAATCCCACTTGAAAGATTTTTTTCACACTTGTCAAATATGAATGACTAATAAACACTTTTTAATATTCTTGAACTGTATTTTAAACCTCATTTACTCCATCACTTTTACCCATATGGAAAGAGAGCTTCATCAACATTCAATTGAATACCTGAATACAAATGTGAAAAAGTAACATTTTATTAACATTAAAACTTCATATTAATCATTTTATTGGTAATACAATAATAAGACAGTTAAATCTGATAACCACATAGCCTGGTCTGTAAAGTGCATATAACCAGAATGACTTGACTTTTTAAACTAACATTTGACTATTAAAAGTAACATTTAACATGTTTACAGTTCTTTAAAAGAAATCTCAACAAAAGAGATGGTCACAAGCTAAAAGTGCATGAACACCACATGACCAATTCTACATAAATGCAGTATATGAAGCATGCAAGTTTATATTGATGCTTTAAAAAATAAAATATATATCCTTAACATCGTCTCGTATAGCCTCTATCGATGCATCTTCAACAACAGTAACCTAATGTAAAAGATCATTAACACCCCAGGTCAACATTGGCTATTCAACCAGGGTCTGTTACCTTAAAAGTTATATCATAAAATCAAAATCATACACGTAGTGTAGAATTAAGGCAAGTGTTAATGCTTATGACAACCTGCAAAGGTATATGTCAGACTTGCTTTTAGTAACAAAGAAATACCTTCTTGTATTGAATTAAAATGAGAACCTGAGAATTTGGAACATGGATTCCTAAACAACTACAACCATTTGGCATTGCTAGTATCAAATGTGTTGATCCACAAGGTAATGTAAGAACGCACAATTATCAGACTGCATTGTATAGTGCATGTGCAATATCATACAGTAAATGTATCCAAATTAAAAGCCATCAGTTTTGCTGCTCGCAACAATTCTTGCAATGCTGGATTTAGATGACTTAATCAAACTTTCTTTCAGTAACAAAGTAATATTTGCAATTTTAGCACATAATCAGATAGTAATAAGTAAACTTTTAAGACAATTTGTATCAGACATTGTCTGTTCAGAAGGAATAAATATACCAACAAGACATCACAAGATACCATTAAATAGGTTGATTAACAAGGTGTGGTATCAAGACAATATGACATCCAAGAAAACATACACTTCAGACCTGCTTTCACTAACTAGGAAGTGGTATTTTAACCATAATCAGCAACTATTTAAACTTTAAAGACCTGAATTCAATTAAATCCAGCAAAGACATATAATGCAACATTTTGCAAACATGGCTAATGCAAAACCCATGGGTAAAATTGTATAGACTGGGAAATTAACAATAGTGTTGAATAACTGCCAGACTTACTTTTAGATTATGTATGGTTGTAATTAGTTCAGACTTAAAAAAATTGGTCTAGATGAACTAGTCTGACTAGAACAATGCGCTTGCTGGTCCAACATGACATTCCAGCCAATAGTCAGTTGTGGCTTGGGAACACTTTTGCCTGAAATGAAATGGTTGTTTACACACAACTTTCACATGGGCCATTATTTTGCAACTTACAAAAAATCCTATAGCTGATATAGCTGACTGCATAAAGCAGTGATGAAGCATGCCACAGTTGTTGCTGCTGTTGGAATGGAATCCTTAACCTATATTAAACAAACAAAACCTGTTTCTGTCCAGCAAGGTTTGTGTTGTACAGCTGGATAACTTGATCTGGTGGAGATGAATCTGGCTTTGGTAATGGTCAGTATGACAGTTGGTCAGTATGACACTTCTGCACAGCTGGAGTAACTTGTCTCTGACTATTAAGGGTCATGCTGAAGTGCTTATTATACAGTATGTCCTAAGTATCTATTCCTCACACTTCCTTGCATTTATATCCTTGAAATCCTGCATTAGTTCAAATGTGAAAAGTCTTAACAGTGGCTTGTGGTCGGATAGGTTTTGTCAATCTAAACAATGTCCATTACCCAGACATTGCTTTCAAAAACTGCATTAAATTCTGAGCGAAAGTCTGGGAAGTTCTCATAGCTGTCAGCTATATGCAGAATCTTCCCACATGTGTGCCCAACTGGTCTTCTTGTGAACTCTGTCATTTCTTCAAATTCCACATTAGATGCTGTCTGTAACTATGAGATCAGATCCAGTGCAGAACAGCAGGAATTTCTGAAGTTTACTTTCATCTAGCTCTCTGATGAATCTTTTCAGATGATTTATGACTTCCTTCTGTTTTGTAGTCAAATCAACATCAAATTTGAGCAGGTTGCAGAACTTTTTTGTGGTTGGTTGCAGGTCAGAGAACAACTTGGTCAGTGCTTCCGGACTGAGAGAGATGATGATGATGGGTGATCTCCCTCCAGCAGTCAATAACAAACATGGGTTTTTGGACAAGTTCTTTGTGCGATATTTCATCAACTATTGTAGGAAGAGTCTCCACTGTGATTCTCCTTCTACAGTCATAGCAGTCTAGAACTTCCACAAGATCATCAGAGTCAACTGCGGACAAATTACTCATCGCTTGCATCAAAACCTCATGTTCTTGGCTGCTCACAAACTGCAGAAAATGTGCTTTAAGATCACTATACACATTGTTGAAAAGCACCTGTTCAAGGAAGGGGAGTGCAAGTTTGTTTGGCAAATATTGACAATCTTGGTAACATTTCACAAGGATTCTGCCAATTGCCTTCCATGTTTCAGCAGGGAAGTCGTGGCGAATGAAGGGCACTTTAACTGTTGTACCAAGTGTACATCGATCATAGAATTCCTGCCAGAAGCAGCTGAGAACATCTCTTAATACCCCAGATCCACTGCCTGCTTCTTCTTTGTTGTCTGGAAGTATGCGTCTCACATTCAGTGCTTTGTTCAAAATCTCTTCATCCGAGAAAGCTGTAATCATGTCATTTAAAGTGTTAGCATGATGTATGGTGATCATTATCACATCCTCTGGATGAGCTAGACTGGTGGGCATAGGAAAACCCTCATAGATCAATGTGTCCTCTGTGTCTTCTTCAGTGCCGTAAATGGGACCAAAGGTAATTTCAGAGTCCACAGACACATTTAAAGAAGACTGGACTCCATCAAAACCAAGCATGACCTCTCCCACTTGTAGTTCTGCTGTATTGATTTCATTGCCACTGTGTGCAGCGACAAGAATGACTTCAGATGGCATCATCTTCAAGATCTTTTGGCTTTGTTGCAATGTAAAAGCGCAACATCGTAAGCCTTGCAGTCTCATACATAGTGCCAATGGACAGGCAAGTGTCAACAGTAAGGTGGTTCTGTTTGAAGTCCCACACCTCAAACTCAAAATCTGATTCTGGTCCTTTAGGAGATATTCCATCGGGGAAAAAAAGTTTCTTTCCTTCTTGAAGGATGTCTTTTAATCCAGCATTAACTGCCAATTGAATTTTTCTGGTGCCACCTCCCTGCTTTACCCTCACCTGTTTGGCTATGTGACCGTCACTGTGAATCCATCCTATCTCAACATTTCGTGTTGTTTTTAGCTTCTTTGTCCGTGTTGTTGTTGTGTCAGCTGTGATGTTTTCTTTGGTGCCTTCCTTTCTGACTTTCATTTTCTCACTAAGTTTTCTAAAAGCCCTTGTTTTCGCTTTGAAATGGGCTTTTTACTTCTGCAGTAATTGAAGAGGGCGATTCTGTCTCCATAGTAGGGGATGTAATTTGCCAGCATTGCATCATCCATGAGCACGATGACGTCGCTGTCAATCTGCAAAGATGAACAAAGAAAAAAATACAATTATCTCCAAAGTGCACATTGCATAAATAATAAGGTTAAGCATCATAAATCAACCCTTTTCAAAGTAGGCTCTGTGTCAGTCCAACTTAAACCTTTTGACAACTACACAAGACTTACCAGATCTCTCAATCATTTTAAATACAATGTTTCAAAAGCAAATTGACAGGTTAATTTATTCTAAGGAGTAAAATACCTGTGCATATATTTATATAAACTTGAAATCATATATTGTCTGCCAGTAACTTAGTACACTCCTTGTCATACTCCTTTATTTGCTTAATTTAACTTCTATTGGTCCACAGCCCAGTTTAATTGGTGGAGGAATTAATTTGTGATAATCCCAGATGTGTGGCATACTCGTTTCTAAAGTGTTTATACCTAACGTTACAAACAAGAAATAGTTTGAGGCGTTTGTTGACTTTGCAACTCGATCGCAGTGCGGTGACCGCTTTGTTAGCTTTGGCCATTGTTTTACACAGTGTATGGATGAAGCATCATAACATCGAAAACCCTGTTCGCTGGGTACGAGTCGGCGTAGAGACCCGTCGCCGAAATCTCGGCCTTATCACCAGGAACAAATCGGCACTAAAACGAGTGTCTCATCAGCGGACACTGGACGTCAGAAACATGCAATTAGCTTAAAAACATTCTAACGTTGCTAGCTAACTCGTGTGTGCATTTCATATCCGAAGCATTTCCGTAGTCTTTACAAACACCAGGCACCAAACCAACGTATAATTCTCTTTTACTCACCTTTTGTTCTTCCAATAATGTAATTGCCTCATCTGGGACCCCTCGACTACGCAAAAACTCACTTAAATCCGACACGTTCAGTGTGTGGTTCTCCGGCTACATCATGCAAAGTTACTCTCTCTCATTGGTCCCTTACAGGTACCCATACTTCTGACTTTAAAATCAGAATTCTGAGAATAAAGTCAGAATTCTGAGTTTAAACTCAGAATTCTGAGAATAAAGTCAGAATTATGAGTTTAAAGTCAGAATTATGAGAATAAAGTCAGAATTCTGAGAATAAAGTCAGAATTCTGAGTTTAAAGTCAGAATTCTGAGTTTAAAGTCAGAATTCTGAGTTTAAAGTCAGAATTCTGAGTTTAAAGTCAGAATTCTGAGAATAAAGTCAGAATTCTGAGAATAAAGTCAGAATTCTGAGTTTAAAGTCAGAATTCTGAGAATAAAGTCAGAATTCTGAGAATAAAGTCAGAATTCTGAGATTAAAGTCAGAATTCTGAGTTTAAAGTCAGAATTCTGTGAATAAAGTCAGAATTATGAGAATAAAGTCAGAATTATGAGTTTAAAGTCAGAATTCTGAGAATAAAGTCAGAATTCTGAGAATAAAGTCAGAATTCTGAGTTTAAAGTCAGAATTCTGAGAATAAAGTCAGAATTCTGGGATTAAAGTCAGAATTCTGAGTTTAAAGTCAGAATTCTGAGTTTAAAGTTAGAATTCTGAGTTTAAAGTTAGAATTCTGAGAATAAAGTCAGAATTCTGAGAATAAAGTCAGAATTCTGAGTTTAAAGTCAGAATTCTGAGAATAAAGTCAGAATTCTGAGATTAAAGTCAGAATTCTGAGTTTAAAGTCAGAATTCTGAGAATAAAGTCAGAATTATGAGAATAAAGTCAGAATTATGAGAATAAAGTCAGAATTATGAGTTTAAAGTCAGAATTATGAGAATAAAGTCAGAATTCTGAGAATAAAGTCAGAATTCTGAGATTAAAGTCAGAATTCTGAGTTTAAAGTCAGAATTCTGAGTTTAAAGTCAGAATTCTGAGAATAAAGTCAGAACTCAAATAATTTTTTCACCAGTGGCCCTAATCCTCTTCCGTAGTTAGTCAAGTATACAAGCTGTCTGCCTATTATTTGGTTTTGTCAAAACCATTCCTTTTCGAGTGAGTTCCTCACTAAAAACCTCCCTTTTCGACTTTTTTGGAAAGGGAAGAAAAAGGTGCAGTGGTCTCTTAATTTTTTCCAGAGCTGTATATCCACTTTGTAATACCATGAACCTCATATATTTAATGACATTACCAATCCATAACGTCACGGTTGGTCGTGGTTATGTAACGTGTTAGCTGGGTAAAGATACAGTCACACAGGAAACTGCAGATCAAAACCAGCCGGAGACAACAACATTCATCCTTTGTAATCTTGAGCTGGCTGAACTAGGCTTGCCTGGTTCCTTTTCTGGTTTACATACATTAGTCTACATCACTGTTGCAGTGACACAGAAAAAAACCATGATTTTGTCTTCGACTAGTTAATTATTACTGCTGTATTGTTTGTTGTGCTGGTGCCTGTGATAGTTGTATGCCTATTGATCAAGATTTACACAGAATCTTGGTTTATTTTTGTCTCCGTTTAATAAAAAACCTGAACATGAATACAAAGTGTGCTATTTATTTATTTTGATAAATTAGGCATTCAAATCATGATAGACATTCCCAAAATTCCTTCATGCCTTTTTCCTTTCATTCCTCTTTCGTTAAATCCTTAGCCCATAGGCGAAAATCCCGGGGGGAAAGAGGGACATGACCGCCCCCCCCCCAAACTATGATATGTCCCCCCCAATATATAAATAAAAACATAACTATGTAATTTCAATAATAGTAATAAGTTGTAATGAAAGCACTTGTGCTGAATATACAGGTGCTGGTCATAAAATTAGAATATCATCAAAAAATTGATTTATTTCAGTAATTCCATTCAAAAAGTGAAACTTGGATATTATATTCATTCATTACACACAGACTGATATATTTCAAATGTTTATTTCATTTAATTGTGATGATTAAAACTGACAACTAAAGAAAATCCCAAATTCAGTATCTCAGAAAATTAGAATATTACTTAAGACCAATACAAAAAAGGATTTTTAGAAATGTTGGCCAACTGAAAAGTATGAACATGAAAAGTATGAGCATGTACAGCACTCAATACTTAGTTGGGGCTCCTTTTGCCTGAATTACTGCAGCAATGCGGCGTGGCATGGAGTCGATCAGTCTGTG
>JACXGI010007915.1:0-22881 GCA_016801175.1 Esox masquinongy
CCCCCCCCCCCCCCACTGGTTCACCCCCACCCCACCCCCCCACTGGTTCACCAACCCCCCCCCACTGGTGGTGGCCGTGTGGTCGGACAGGGGTGTGTGGTGCCTGTGTGGGTCAATGATTGATTAGATGTGTATGAAACAACCACGTGTGTTAATTATAAATGTGCTCATATTTTTGTATGTAGAAGCGCCTGTGTGTGTGTGTGTGTGTGTGTGTGTGTGTGTAACTGAAGGTAGTAAAACATACAGTGAGGACATACGGCTGGTCCTCCCTTTGACAAGGAGCTTTATGTGTCTTGGAGTTAACTTTACGGTTAGAGTAAGACAGGCTTAGAATTAGGGTTGGGGTTAAGTTTAGACATAAAGGTTAAGTTATTGAAGTTAAGGTTAGGTTAAAGTAAGGGTTAGGTGAGATTGTTATTTTTAATGGGTCTTAATTGCCGGTATTCAAACCTACATGTGTCTGTGGGCATGTCTGTGTCTGTAAGTGTGAATGTGTCTGTAGGTGTGAATGTGTCTGTAGGTGTGAATGTGTCTGTAGGTGTGTCTGTGTCTGTAGGTGTGAATGTGTCTGTAGGTGTGTCTGTGTCTGTAGATGTGAATATGTCTGTAGGTGTGTTTGTGTCTGTAGGTGTGAATGTGTCTGTAGGTGTGGATGTGTCTGGGGGTGTGTTTCTATAGGTATGTGTATGTGTGAATGTGTCTGTAGGTGTGTCTGTGTCTGTAGGTGTGAATGTGTCTGTAGGTGTGTATGTGTCTGGGGGTGTGTTTCTATAGGTATGTGTATGTGTGAGTGTGTCTTTATGTGTGTTTGTGTCTGTAGGTGTGTTTAGGTGTGTTTGTGTCTCCCGGCGCCACAGCTTGTGTTTGTATGAAATAGCCGTGTGGCCGTGTGTGTCCAGCCGTTCAGAGCCAGACTGGGTTTCATGGGCTGGAGACCCTACCATAAACACACACACATCACACAACACACACACTCACCCCACCTCTTAGCCTATGGGTGGCCTGAGACCGAACCTCTGCCAGGCCTCTTCATCCAGGCGATATGTGCTCACCAAGCAAACAGTGAATGTACCAACTAGCGTGTTTTTGAATTTAGTTGGCTTGAAGGCGCTGAGTGCGTTTGACTGGACAGGGCTTAGCAGGGATATGATGTTCTGTTGTGGTCTCTGTGGGGTCATCGGTCAGGGTTCAGAGGAATAGAGGGGAGATACTGACTGAGACGTCACAGGGGCATGTTAATGTGTCTGTCTGTACCTGTGTGTTGAGGTTGTCTTAATTTTCAAACACATCAACAGGTCCTTCTTTTTCCTCATCTTCCAGAATTTGACACCAAAGGGCTCCAGCACAATGCTATCCTTCCTCCTCCTCATCTTCTTCCTATTCCACTCCCCATCCTCCGTCCTCTCCATCTCTGACTGCCCGGAGGACTGCTCCTGTCAGAGCCAAGGCTCTATTTTCTGTATCCAGCGCCGGTCCAGTTTTATCCCCCGCGACCTCCCCACGTCTGTCAAACAACTCTACGTCTTCCAGAACGGCATTGATGCCTTAGCCGAGGACGACTTCACAGGTAGGTGGCCTACAAGGCAAAACGTTTGAATTCAATGGCTGTGTGGGATAAACGTGGTTGGGAGTAAGCCAGCAATCAGAGGGGATCCTGCATGCCAAATCCTGCCATTGTGCCACTGAGGAAGACTTCTAACCCATTAACCTATTTTTCTTCAGACTTGGGAGAACTGAGGATGCTAGATTTGTCACAAAACAAACTCACCGAGGTCCCTGATGGAGTCTTCGGACCTCTAGCTTCTCTTCAGAATCTAGATTTGTCCTCTAACTCCATTACCCACATCTCCAAGGATAGCTTCTCTGGACTGGTGCATCTCGAGCGGCTGTATCTCCATAATAACCGCATTGAGAGCATCCAAACTGAGGCTTTCGAGGGTCTAGTGGGCCTTCTAGAACTAAAGCTCCAGGGAAACCAGCTGACCAGTCTACCGACGCTCCATCTGCCCGCGCTTCTCCTCCTTGATCTCAGCTTCAACTCCCTTCCCGACTTGGGTCCCCAAGACCTCCAGACACCCCACCTCGAGTCGCTCAAAGTGGCCTCTTTGGGGCTCACCACCTTGGACCCAGACCTGATGGCCTCCATGGTTAACCTGCACGACCTGGATGTGTCTCAGAACAAGCTGGAAGGAATGCCTGAGGCCCTGAAGGTCACCCGGGGACTCATCCGACTCAGCCTGGCCACCAACCCCATAGGGGAGCTCAGAACCAAGGACTTCCAGGTACATCGTTTTTTATATTATTGCCATACATATTAAATATCTGCATCATGCATTAAATGCGTATATTCTAAAAATAATCACCTACAGCGACTTAAATAAAAATGATCTTCCAACCGTGTCCGTCCATACGTCAATTTATCTTCTAGACGATGGTGGGACTCCAGGATTTGGATCTCAGTGGGTTAAAACTCCAGGGCTTACCGCACGGTTTCTTCCAGCTCTTCCCCAAGCTGGGCCAACTCAGGGTGGCTGAGAACCCCTTTAACTGCCTCTGTCCTCTGGCCTGGTTCCCTGTCTGGCTGAAGGAGAATAATGTCAATCTGGGACGCCCTGAAGAAACCCGCTGTCACTTCCCCCCGTTGAATGCTGGCAAGGTGCTGCCAACAACTCTGTTTATTGTTTCATCACTATTATTAGTTCAACATTTTATTAAATAAAAGGAATGCTAAATTCATCTAATGTTTCCTGTGCAATGCAATGTGTGCTGTTCTTGTGTGCAATGTCTTTCACAACTGAAGTTTGTTCTTCTTGTTTAAGGTGCTGGCGCAGTTAGAGCATCAGGACTTCGGGTGTTCACCGACAACCACAGTCGCGCCGAGTGTCTTAAGGGACGAAAGCAGCCCGCCCCCCCCTTTGCAGACTACATCTCCAAGCACCACCCATACGAACGACATCCCCCCTCCGCCACCCTTCCCTAGCGACGGACCGTTTTTAGCCAGGACGGACAGCGAGAGCCGACCCCCTGCCCCACCTCCGGCTTCACCGACTTCCGCTTCGAGGGACCACATCTGCCCCCCGAACATCTGCCTCAACGGAGGTACCTGCCGCTTCGACCCCCTGGGCCAGCTCGGATGTCTTTGTCTCAGGGGAACCACGGGCCTATACTGTGAGAACCTGTCCAACCACAAGCCCCCTCCTCGCCAGCCGACCTCCCCTGAGGAGTCGGCCTCCGTGGTCGCCCCCGTTTTGACCTCTGCCCAGAACGATATCAGTTCCCGTCTGGTGACCTCCACGTCCATCCTCGTTGACCTCCACAGTTTCATGAAGACGCGGCCGCACATTCGCGGGATCAAACTGACCTACCACAACCTCTCGGGGCCCGACCAACGTCCCATGTACCTCAACGTCCCCGCCTCCTACCCTGAGTACACCCTCCGAGGGCTACGGCCCAACTCCACATATTCCGTGTGCGCCAGCCCTCTGAAGGAGAGGGTGAATGGGGGCGGCGGTGGAGGTAGTGCAGCCGAGGGTCAGTCGTGTATGAAGGCCCGCACAGAGGGCAGTCCCCAGGCCTCATCCTTGGGGCCCCAGGTGGATGACCAAAGCCAGCTGTCCCACACTCTCATCCCAGCCTTGGCTGCCCTCGCCCTGGTCATGGGCGTGGCTGTGGTGGCTGGGCTGGTGCTCTACCTCAGAAGGAGACGGGCTAAAGCCGCCCACGTGGAGCTGGAGGGGGGCGAACCCGGCCCGATGGAACTGGAGGGTGTTAAGATTTGTCTTGAGAACGGTGTTGGGGGTACCGGGGGCACACTTCCCCACAAGGGGGCGGCTATCACCCCCTGTCACACCTCCACACCAAACCAACCACAAAATGGTGGAATGTCACATCCCCAGAACGGTGCTTTTGAATACGAGGTGCCCCTCATGCAGGGGCAGGGACATGTTTCATCCAATAACAACGTGGCAACCTTGAATCCATCGTATTTCTAGAAACTCAATCCGTTAACTTTAATGTATTTCTTCATATTTCTCAATGAGACTAAATGCACTCAGTGACATTCAGAGCTGTGGAACGTAAGGTCCCCACAGAGGATAACAGAATGCTCAGTTATCCATGCCGGTGGGTGCGGAGACATTATCTCTTTAGGACAGCGAAAGGTTTTAGGTCATCCAGCAGAGTTTAAAGTAATAGAAAAACCTGACAAGTATTTAAACAAAGTGCAATTGGCATGACAACCAGGAGTCTTATCTTATAACGGGACTGATGACGGAAGTGCCTTCTCGCATTGACATGAGTGTGCTGTAAAAGTGCTTTTACATTTGTAACATTGACATTGTTCGAAGAGCTGCAATCGCATTGCTGGACTGACAGACGGGGGTGAGGCAGGGGGCGAACGTAGGGGGCGGAGCTCCACAGACTCACTAATTCCAGCACTTCCTGGAAAGAGTGTGATGTGTCAGATTCCGTCCACTTCTGACTCGTGCCCAAAATCTTGAAGGTGTGTTTCACACCGGAACCCCCACCCCGCCCCACCCCGCCCCAGGTCAATTTGCACTGATGAAAACCGGAAGTACTAACAGGTCTGGCTCTGGAAAGATGGTACTACAAGAAAAGTATAGTTTAAGACATTATCCACTTGCTGTGAAAAATCCTTGGGACTAAGTAGCGAGAACTGACAAGGAGAGCGGACTCTGCCTGCAACCTACGTCCCTATATCCAGTTAAGTGCCTGACTTATAACCTGGGTTCAAAGGGTGCAGGTCACAAGTCGTATACTTTGTAGGGAACAGGGTGCTGGTCAGGACGTGGGCTCCTGTCCTGTGTGTTGTGGTCAGTAGTTGTGATGGACACTCTGTGAAGGTTGTATATCGGGCAAGTTTCATGTGTTTTTGTAATGTGTTTTTTGTATGTATTTTTTCTATGGACTTTGCTGTTGCTCTGAAGCTGTTTCTTTAGTGTAGTTTCTAATGTGTTGATGTTGAATAGGATTGATGCAATATAGGGGCAGTTTTGTGGCAGTTTAGTAAAAAGCTGAACAAGCCTCATTTGTTTTCAAATATGATTTTTTTTTTATTGACTGAATTGAGATTAAATTGACCCGAATTTTGCTCAAAACGTAAAATGTTTATCATATAAAAATGCCTGAACTGTAAACCAAGTGAACACAAGCTTGTAGCCTACTTACGATATGTCACAATATGATATCAGACATGGCAGGAGTGGCCCAGACTTAACTCTCAACTCGCACTGCCATTTGTCCGAAAGCAAGAATCAGCAGTTGAAACTACAGGAAGGCTCGCTCCCCATCCTGTAAAATGCTGAGGGATGGGGCTGGAGAAATGTAACCACTCTGAAATGCATCGACAGAGCTATATACGCAAGGAATAACCATCCATGACATCAACATTATAGTTTCAACCATGTTTGGAAGCTAAAGAGCGCTGGTTTACATTTGTTTACAAAAAATTTAGTAAAACATGCTGGAATTTCTAGTTCCAATTAGGTACAACTGTTAAACTAAGCCAACAAAAGTTACTTTCTTTAAGAATCAGTTGAGAAATATCATGAATTTACAGGTTAGAAAACTCCAGATTCTTTTTATACAGCGAAAAGGGCAATCTGCCAAACTACAATAGCTAAAGCTACATAAGGACATGGTTAGCTCCAAAAACCCCAGTCTGCATCATAAAGGGCACACTATTCCCTACATAGTGCCATAGTAACCATACAGACCATGGTCAAACGGTGCGTGCCATTTTAGAAGGGACACCCAGGCTCTTTTTGAATGCTCAAAAAAGGTTGTTTAAGCTCGGTCACCGCGAACACTGAGCTATTAAAGTGGCACACACATGCCGAGAAAAGAAAGAGGGTTCAAAGACTTTGAGAGCAATTTACTATATGTGTCACAGAAGGGGAAACCGGCAATTTCCTTGACTTTCTAGTTACCGTGGCGCTCATATCTTTAGTAGCTTTTTATTGTTTTGGTCCCTCTCTTTCTATTTTTTTCCTCCATGTGTTTTTTTCTCCTTCATTGTCTCTTGTGTCGGTCTGTTGCTCTCTCTCTCTGCCTCCCTCATTTCTCTCTTATTGACCTTTCCCTTTGTCTTGGTCAGTAAGGTTGTTGGCAGTGTTTTTGGGACTGTTTTAATTGCCTGCAGCCAACGATAATATGAAAAATTCAGAAAGCATTTCTCACTGTTAGGACATATTTACTCTTCCTTTCTGGTACACTAAGGGGTTGTATTCTGTCATTATTTATTCATTTTTTCTGTTTTATTTTTTTTGTCTCATTCTTCTTTTGTTATTTTTCATTTCCTGACCTCTGTCTGTTGCTGTTTCTTCCCCCCTCTCTCTTCTCTCACCCTCTCTCAACACTCTCTCCTCTTTCTTACTCTATCTCTCATACACTTTCTTTTTTCCATTACAGTTAGGCTTAAGGATGAAATGCCTTTTTCTGTGAAACTCCAAAATCAAAAGCCTTGGTTGGTTGAACACCTTTGAATTATGTGTCTAAAAAAATTAGATTCACTATTTTAATCCTCGGTTAATGTAGGTGACAGTGCCACCATACCCACTACACTTCTTTATTGTATTCTAGTGTCTGTATTCTCACACTCTCAATCGTCCAACAGGAACCAAGAACCATGTGCTCATAAATCCACTAAATTTAAAAGCTTAACTGGAAGAAGTCTTATAAAGCATGAAAAACAAGATACATTTGAAATATTTTTCAACTTGCTTTGTTATGTTCCCATATTTATCTTGGGGAAAGCCTTTTGCCTTATTCATTTTGGCGTTGTTTTATTTTTGTATAAAAATGCAAATATGTTTGTGATATGAATGTGGAAAAAAATAAATAAAAGAATATTGACAAAAGTTAAACAAATCAGGATTTATGTTACACAGAGAGATAGCATGCTTTCAAAAGTTTCTACTAGAATACTAATTTCATATTTCATAACCTTAGGAAATACACACTAACTGTCATTATTGACACCGCATATTAGTAGACATGGGCCGAACACATTCACTACATACTACACACTTCAATAAACACACTCAAGACATTACAGTTTATACAGCAGACCGCTTACCAGCCACTTAGCCCACTAACTGATCTTTTATTCACAAACGAGTCTTAACTTTTATTCACAAACGAGAGTTTTGAACAATCACCTCTGAAAAAGATCTGATGTGATTGGTCAATAGACCATTTAGTGGGGAAAACCAAAAGAGACACAGACTGTGTCTAGAAGAATTACCACTGGGTGAATGTGACAATACACACATAGTATACTAATGACCTGTTTACCAGAAGTATACTAATGACCTGATTAACTGAAGTATACTAATTACCTGTTTACCAGAAGTATACTAATGACCTGTTTACCAGAAGTATACTAGTGACCTGTTTACCAGAAGTATACTAATGACCTGATTAACAGAAGTATTCTAATGACCTGTTTACCAGAAGTATACTAATTACCTGTTTACCAGAAGTATACAAATGACCTGATTAACAGGCGTATACTAATTACCTGATTACCAGAAGTATACTAATTACCTGTTTACCAGAAGTATACAAATGACCTGATTAACAGACGTATACTAATTACCTGTTTACCAGAAGTATACTAATGACCTGATTAACAGACATATTCTAATTACCTGATTACAAGAAGTATTCTAATTACCTGATTAACAGAAGTATAATAATTACCTGATTAACAGAAGTATTCCAATTACCAGATTAACAGAAGTATAATAATTACCTGATTAACAGAAGTATAATAATTACCTGATTAAGAGAAGTATAATGACTTGTTTACCAGATGAATTCTAATGACCTGATTAGCAGAAGTATACTAATGATGTGATTACCAGAAGTATACTAATTACCTGTTTACCAGAAGTATACTACTGACCTGATTAACAGACATACAAAGACTTGTTTACCGGATGTATTCTAATGACCTGATTAGCAGAAGTACACTAACGATGTGATTACCAGAAGTATACTAATTACCTGTTTACCAGTAGTATACTACTGACCTGATTAACAGACGTATAATGACTTGTTTACAAGATGTATTCTACTGACCTGATTACCAGAAGCAGCGGGTGCAAGTCTCTCCTAGTGATTGGGGATTAAAGGAAAAACCTCCAGATTTGTGTTACCAGATTATTGCACCGGCACACACACACGCACGCACGCACGCACGCGTATGCGCACACACACGCACGCACGCGTATGCCCATGCGCACACACACACACACACATGCGCAGACACACACACACACACACACACACAGTTAGGCATTAGGTCATTCAGCACATGAAGAAACAACATTCGATCTCTTCCAGATGAAACAAAGTTCCAATAATAACAAGTAAAGGCCCGGTGCGTCAATTTACACACACACACACACACACACACGTACACACGCATACGCACACACAACCACTGAGAGAAAATTTGGCTTCTGATGATAATTTGATAAACAGAATAAACATTTACTCAGTACTGAGCTAATAGGCGTAGGTTTGTGCTCCATATTGGGGTATGGGGGGGGGTGAAAGTGTATTTTTATTATTTTCTGTAACGTTGGGAGGATCCTGAACCCCCAGCTGAAGGTAGTCCTGACGTGGGACAACCAAGCCTTAAGGGAAGTTCATTTCAAGTCATATCTCCTATCCAGATGTCGTGCCATACAGTATATTGATGTCATGTATTATTTATATTGTGTAGTATTTACAACCAAGGCCCAACCAAAAACAAAACATGGCCGACATTTCCTCTGGCCTAACATAAGTGACCAGTAGTAATCATAAACGTTTATGAGGGTTATCTTAAAATTAAGAGTAATCTAACTATCCCTCATTCCAGTAACATTGTCGTGTACGTTGCCTTGCTAGCTAGCCACAGGATTTGAGTCATCTCAGCCATTTTCTAATAAAATAGCTCAGCTAGCCCATGCAAATGGCTTGTTTGTGACAACGCTGATAGCTAGTTAAAGTTAGTGGAAGCAGCTGTCGTCCGGATTGAATGGCTAAATGTAAATTTGAGCAGTGATTACCTCAGCTAGTTATGATGACACAGACCTTTCACTGGTGGTCACAATTTAATTTGAGGTCAATTACCACACGCCCTTTGGGGCAGCCTTTAAAGCACCCGGTATAATGACGCAAATGTTAATTTTAATGCCCCAAGTTGTCAATTTCAACTGTGCCTTAAATGTCATGTGATAGAATCCATTGATCTCATTGGTGCAGCACTGTGCCTGTTATATTATGTGTTCTGTTTATATATTGTCTATCACTGGCACCACCACCTGTCTGATTCTGGGTGTATGTAAAGGTAATTCTGATCATAAAATGAAGATTTATTTAAAATGTCATAAAATAAATCTTTACCCAGAAAGGCCATGGCCACTGTGAGATGTCATCCGTTACAAGCTATTTCGCATCACACCAATCAAAACAATTAAAAGTATAATCACCTCTCTCCTAAATTAGACACAAATGTGGTTCTACATCTACATACACCCTGACAGAGTGGATTTGGCCTTGTGGTTATATTTCTCCGTACAGTCCTAAAAGGACGTAATTTTACTGTTTAACATTAGCTAGCTTAATGTAGCTACTAGGCTAGTTTAGAAACTGTTCAAATGTAGTTTATTTTAATTGGCTTGTTTTTGCCATCAAAGGAAGTTAGGTTAGCTAAAAAATGTTTTAAATTTAGTAGAAATTGAGCCACAGTCACGCTCTTGCTTGCATTCTGACTTCCAGTACCAGTGGGAAACATTAAGAGGCTGTAGGTCGTATAACTGATGGATTAATGTAGCATGCTTTATAGACCTCATTGGACAGATGTTGCTGTCTGGTTTTGCACACGATTGAATTTACTCTGCCACTGTGTGACTGTTGTCTTTTACATAACGGTGTTTCAGGCCATGAACTAACTAACAGCTTACGGCAGACAACGCGGTTTTCACGACACAAGGCAATTGGTGGTAATATTACTTTTTTCCTGGCTTGGTGACTTTCCCCATGCAAAACCACAGAACCCAGTAAAGATCTCATATTTCTCCTTAGTCCCTCGTGACATTTTAGCCAGCGGAAACAATGACATGAACCTAAACAGAAATTGAAATCCTATTAATTAATGTCCTTGCGGTTGTGTCGGGGGGGAGGGGGCTGTGGTACCAAGGTTTGGAAAACACACACACCAATTCCATTTGTGTGTGTGTGTGTGTCTTGCCCTACTTAGTGGTCCTGTTTTGTATCTCCACGGAAACATTCATGGATAGAAGCAAAACTGCCCATTCGTTCTATTACAAACGGGTCTCATGTCTCCAGCATGTCCGCCCCACCGCTGCCGTTACATAGCAGGTTGCCGGAGCCAGACCAGGAAAGACATCAGGAGACATACAGTAGGTGGTTTAAAACCAGGTCTAAAACCACAAGGCACACTGTGATGCCAGATCCTTGGAATTGCTCCTTTTTTATTTTTACTTCAATAGACAGGAGTTGAAAACGTATAATATAACACAGTGTAAACTTGCAATACAATTTTCTGGCTTTATAAAGGCTTACTCTGGCAAACCAAAAGATGTCTATAACTGTTAAATGCAAAAATGTAGCATAATAACCAGTGCTGTCAAAGTATTAAAATATTTATTTGTGATTACTCACAATAAAATGTTCTGCTTGAAAAGCAGTACATTGTGTATTGTGTTTTATTGTAAACTATGGACAGTGCTTGACTTGGAGTTAAATAACTACAGGATCTGTCTTATTCCAAATTGGTCCCTTTGACCAGTGTCACTGACCATGGCCCTCTAACTACCACAATAACTGGCAGCATCTATTTGTTGCCCATGTAAATCTAAACAGAATGTTGCTGGTCCATGATCCCATAGTTCTTCCATCTCCAATCATTCTGCTCTTGGTCAAGACACCTAGTATAAGAGGTGGCTAGAGATCTATAAACATCAATCAGGTGAGATAGGGAATATATGCACAGCGTGGAAGTTGTTCATTCTGCGATTAGAATGTTTTGGCTTCGGCTTGATAATGCCTCCAGAGGGTTTTGTGAGTGTGTGTGTGTGTGTGTGTGTGACAAAACAACATAACCTATGCCATATTAGAACCCTGCCCGTTTGCAGATGACCCCCCATCACTGTTCACAAACAACAGCAGAGTACGGCCTTACCTCACACGACATCACCCCTTATCCAGTCACTCATCTCCTGTCCAGACTTCTGCAACTCACGTATGCTTGGGCCCCCTTCTTGTGCCATTAAAACCCTGCAACTTACCTAGAAGAGCCGAAGGCCGTCTGGTGTTCTCCCATGTCACCCCACTCCTCAACAAACTCCACTGGCTTTCGGCTAAAGCTAGCATCCACTAGCAGCTAAATGAACTGCCCCCCCTGACTGTAAGTGACTCTAGTGTCTTCTAATAAACTAAAATGTAAAATGTAGTGTCTATGCAGCCCCTGAGAGGGAATTCTTACGTGGCCACGAAGAGAACATGACACCTGAATGAAGGGTGTGTTGCACATTCACAATGTGGGCCGCAATAAATGAATGACGTATTTGCTACGCATCCTAGCACAGGCTTTAACTGCAGATCGAGGGTCAACTTTCCCAGTCCCATTCCCTGACATAAACTGTTAGGAGACAGAAACAAAAATGAGCCTTAAATCAGTCCCTTGAGACGAATGTATCTCATACCGGCAACTATTTCTAAACATCAGTTGAGTACACAAATGGATTCCTCTGGTGTGGCCCTTTGGGTTACTATTTGGCAAAGTATTGAATGTCACACTGAGATTCACAAACTGGACTCCTCTGGTGCAGCCCTCTGGTGGATTCCTCTGGTGGATTCCTCTGGTGTAGCCCTCTGGTTTGCTTCCAGTTCTCATGAGAAGATGCACACAGCGTGAATAATGTTTGGTCTTCAAACCCTTTTCCTGTCTGAAATTTAATACACTTTTAATTGAATTAGGCTTTAACTGGTATTCCGTTTAACCAGAAGAACCCAAAGGTCTCGTCTGAACACAACCCTGGCTGGTAATGGGTTCCATGTTCTCTGAGGAAGAAAGGAAACTCTTAAACAATGCGGCATTACAGCAGACCACCAACTGGATTCAGACGCCATGACACTGAACTTTTCTATCATAAACACCTTGGAGAAAGTTCTCTCAGGATTGGCGGACATGTTTTCAATGTTGGATTGGGAATAATTTAAATGCTCTGTGTGGGTTTCTTAGCTGTGACATGGAGAGAGAGGAATGATGGTGGAGAGGGAGCGAGACAAACTGAGGGAGCAAGAGATATAATAAAGATTTGGAGGTGCTTAGGTTGTTGACCTTTGTGGTTGTTGAGGTGGAGCATTGTATAGTGCGCTGAGTAGAGGGGTCAAGCATACTGGGGTTGAGGGGTACTAAAGTATATGGAAGTTAATCTGGATTGGTTTGGATCCATCACAGCAAAACACAATAGCTTGCAAACTTCTACAAGCCCACACTGTGTAACATGATGTTTGACTTGGGTAGAGCCTGACAGGAGCCGAGTATTAGAGGAGTAACTATTGCAGAAGGTCCATTCATCTCGTTGGATATTGTCTCAAAAGTATTGCTGAGCTCCTGTACCTAGACATAAAGAGTAGCAGAACTTACTTCGGTCCAGGTCAAGCCTTGACAAGACGTAAAAAAAGATATTTCAGTTATGTTATATATTCAGGCCTCATTTCCAAAGCAAAAACCAACTCTCCATGTTCAAAACTCTGGCCTCTTCACAGCCTGACAGCTCTGCCTACAAAAAGCTCACTTTAAACAGCCCCACAGCCAGAGGGCTCTTCCTGACCTCTAACCCCATACATGACTGTTGACCCTTGTGGAATGAGGTGTGCAGTGTTCAACCACAAACACTCTTTATATACACTCTTGTAGGGATAGAACAGGGGGGATGTATTGGAGTGTTTAGCTATTTTGGGTAACTCACTGCCCTGTTCCAACTTCCTGGCTGTTAGCTTCTCATGTCCTCCCCTCCTCTCCCCCATCAAACCATCAAACTCCTCCAATCTCCCACCTTCCCTCTAAACTTACCCCCTGCTAACTCTCCCCTGCCCACTCTCACCTAAACCTCTTACAGACCTCCATACCTCCCTCCCTTCAGGAAATGTCTGGAAAACCTTTGGAATTTTCCTATCTGGCTTCAAATAGATGGCAATTGACTTATTAAATTGCCACCACCACCCATGTAGGCAACACACCCAGGTTTTATTGGTTGTTCTTACTTGCGATTGTCGTGGCCACATGAGAGATAGGTTTAGACATGCCCTTTATGTCCTGCAACCTCAGGGGGAGAGAGGGAATGATGGGAGTCAGGGGGAGAAGGGAGAGGAGAAAAGGGTCATAAAGAGACGTAAGGAGATAAAAATAAAAAAGTGAAGGAGAAGGTAGTCTGTAGTTGTTACCTTAATGTAATTGGTAGAATAACCTTAATCCAATTTGTAGAACAATGTTAATTTAGTTGATAGAGCAACCTTAATGCAGTTGGTTGGACTATGTTAATGTAGTCAGTAGAACAATGTTGATGTGGTTGGTAGAACAATGTTAATGTGACTGGTAGAACAATGTTAATTTGGTTGGTAGAACCATGTTAATGTAGTTGGTTGATATTAGCATATCTCAGATATTGCAGACAAAGTGATGGACAAATGAAGAAGGAAACAAAGTCAAATTTTCTCTAAAAACACTATAGCGGCTTGGAAGAATGGGGACATCGCTAAAGTAGCCAAATATTTAGTACAACAACTTTGTTGTCGTCATTAAATTTATTTTAGACAGAGGGTAATGTTGTCATCAGCTTGCAAAGTAATTCAAAAAAATTGTGGCTGAATTATAATGTTAAAATTAGTTAGGTGGACTCAGTTGTAAATTATTAGATAAGGTCAAAATGCATCTGGCGACATCACCGTTATGAAAAAATATTTACCTTCTAATTCTTGTTTTCAAGCTACACAGAGAATAGTTAGACAACATTTCAGTTAGTCCCCATTAGTAATGCATTGACTTGAATGGTCATCAGTCATAAAACGGACATTCAAAAGTATTGTGAGGAAATGTGTAAGCAATAAATATGTGTATTATGGTTAGCTTATGACGTACCTCATGTCATATTTCCGAAGTGCTCTCGACAAACCTTACCAAGAGCAGAATGCTCATGAGAGATCGTTCAGTAAACCTGGACATGTCTATCACCAGTTTGGAGCTTATCAATGGGTACCATATAGCTACATCGATGCTCCATCTATGTTTCTTGTACTGTAGGTAAGGGCTGTGCGAGGCACGGTAGACTTCGTACTATTTGTTTTCAGATTAATAATTATGCTGTCCCTGTAGTTTCTCAATCCAATGCCTTTCAGTTCCTGCCAGGGAGATTTGTGGAAGTTTGTATTGGATTTTGTTTATTTACTCATGCTGGCCTCTCATTTGTATCGATTGCTCAAATGGCGCACATCCAATTTCTGTATCATTCACTGTCTGTTGTTTGTGTGTTTCATGAAAAAAATATGATGTTCACGAAAATGTAGGCTAGGTTCAGCCAAATGTTGGCTAGGTTCTGCCAAATGCTGTCTTGGTTCTGCCAAATGTTGGCTAGGTCCTGCAAATGTTGGTTATGTTCTGCCAAATGCTGTCTTTGTTCTGCCAAATGTTGTCTAGGTTCGGCCAAATATTGGTTTGGTTCTGCCTAATGCTGTTTTGGTTCTGCAAAAATGTTGGCTAGGTTCTGCCAAATGTTGTCTTGGTTCTGCCAGATGTTGGCTAGGTTCTGCCAATGCTGAATTATCTTACAGTATTACAATAAGGTATATTAATAATGTATACTATTATACAGTATCATTAATATACAGTATTATTATTATACAGTATTATCGTTATACAGTTAAGTCCGGAAATATTTGGACACTGACACAATTTTCATAATTTTGGCTCTGTACGCCACCACAATGAATTTGAAATGAAACAACCGAGATGCAATTGAAGTGCAGAATTTCAGCTTTAATTCAAGGGGTTGAACAAAACTATCGTATGAAACATTTAGGAATTGCAACCAATTTCATACACTGTCCCCTTATTTCAGGGGTTCAAATGTAATTGGACAAATGAACACAATCATTAATAAAATGTTCTTTTTTAATACTTTCTCGAGAATCCTTTGCAGGCAATGACTGCTTCAAGTCTGTAACGCATGGACATCACCAACTCTGGGTTTCCTCCTTTGTGATGCTTTGCCAGGCCTTTACTGCAGCTGTCTTCAGTTGTTGATTGTTTGTGGGTCTTCCTGTCTTAAGTTTTGTCTTCAGCAAGTGAAATGCATGCTCAATAGGGTTGAGATCAGGTGATTGACTCGGCCATTGCAGAATATTCCACTTCAGAATATTCCACTGCCTTAAAAAACTCCTGGGTTGCTTTCGCAGTATGTTTTGGGTCATTGTCCATCTGTAAAGTGAAGCGCCATCCAATCAAGAATCTGGCTGAATCTGTGCAGATAATATATCCCTATACACTTCAGAATTCATCCGGCTGCTTCTGTCTTCTGTCACATCATCAATGAACACTAATGACCCAGTGCTATTGGAAGCCATGCATGCTCGTGCCATCAAACTGTCTCCGCCGTGTTTTACAGATGATGTGGTATGCTTCAGATCATGAGCCGTTCAAAGCCTTCTCCTTACTTTTTTCCATCATTCTGCTGCAGGTTGATCTTAGTTCCATCTGTCTGAAGAATGCTGTTTCAGGACTGGGCTGGCTTTTTTAGATGTTTTTTGGCAAAAAAGTCTAATCTGGCCTTTCTATTCTTGAGACTTATGAATGGTTTGCACCTTGTGGTGAACCCTCTGTATTTGCTCTCGTGAAGTCTTCTCTTTATGGTAGACTTGGATAATGATTTGCCTACCTCCTGGAGAGTGTTCTTCACTTGGCTGGATGTTGTGAAGGGGTTTTTCTTTACCATGGAAAGGATCCTACGATCATCCACCACAGTTGTCTTCTGTGGACGTCCAGGCTTTTTTGTGTTGCAGAGCTCACCAGTGCGTTCTTTTTTTCTGTACCAAACTGTTGATTTGGCTACTCCTATTGGTCCTGCTATATCTCTGATGGATTTCTTTTTTTTGCAGCCTAAGGATGGCCTGTTTCACTTGCTTTGAGAGCTCCTTTGACTGCTGTTGCATTCACAGCAACAGCTTCCAAATGCGAATGCCACACCTGGAATCAACTCCAGACATTACACCTGCTTAATTGATGAAGAAATAACAAAGGAATAGCCCACACCTGTCCATGAAACAGCTTTTGAGTCAATTGTCAAATTACTTGTGGTCCCTTGAAAAAGAGGGGGCTACATATTAAAGTGTCATTCTAACACATTATATCCCTGTCATAAAGTATTATCATTACACAGTGTCATTGCTATACATTATATCATTATTATAGAGGATTATTATAATACAGAATTATCATTATAAAATACTATTATTATTTTACTGCGTCATACAGTTATACAGCCCTCTGTAAATACTCCCACATAACAGGACATCTCTCTATTTCTCTTACTTGTGGGCTTTGTTCTAATCACGTTCGGTGAGCACCAGTATATTAACAGATAACACCAGTACTCCTCCCAGAGGCTTCGAAACTATGTCGGTCTTTAACAAGGAACCTTCGTCTACAGCCTTTTCACCCCACACAAAGGACATTGTGTTCCTCCACCAAAATGACTCTCTGTTGAAATGTTTAATCATAGCTGTTCCCTGAGCCTCTCTGGTCTAGCTGTGTGGCTGTGAAGTGAGAGTGTGTATGAGTGTGTTTGTGTGCGTGTGTGTAAACTGAGAGGTTGTAAGTGTGTGTGTGTGTCTGTGTGTGTTTAACCGTGTGTAGGCTACAAGCCGTCTTTGCAGGTGCTGATCAACGGGTCTTTAATGACATTGTCATGGTGACCGGCCAGACAAGGTTAGTTATGTCCGTACAGACCTCCCTCATGGTGGGGCCATTCAGTGCAACGGCTCACTCTAAACGAACCCCAGACTGAGACAAAGACGATTCAGGGAAGAGGCAAGACGATCAGCCAGGACCATAAGGACCCGACCCCCTGGACTGACCGGCTGCTATGTGTGTGTGTGTGTGTGTGTGTGCTCCTAGACGGTCTGTTGGAGATCACTGAGGAACTGTAGGAAGCTTTGGTACAGGACACGGTTTGAGGGCAAAACAGATGTGTGCAAGGGTGAAGGGGGCCACTTTTTGCGTGTGTGTGCGTGGGGTGTGTGTGTGTGTGTGTGTGTGTGTGTGTGCGCACGCGTGTGTTTGTGTGTAAAATAGTTCAGGCATAGGTGACCTCACACACAGCGCTGCTAAGCATGTTAATCGTTTATTTGTAGACTTCAGAGCCATAAAAAATGACTTGGAAGAGATTATTCCCTTTCTCTCCAAGGGTGGAATGGTTCTGGTCTGTCTGTTCAGGCACACAGCCCAGTGAGTCAGTTACAGGTGATGCGATTGGAATAGGCACAATAACACAAAATGCTATTGGCAGAGAGCAACACATGACACCTTGGCAACAGCCAATTATAGGAGATTTCACTGTATCGTAGAAAACTTTCCAATTCATTTTATTTTTCCTCATATGCAGGTCCACTTTATTCTTGGGATGTTCATTTCAAACAACTAGACGGTCTCCTTTAAGGAGGAGATAGACAGGCTTTAAGTGTTCAGCAGCCCAGTCGCTTTTTTCAACAGGGGACAAGAGGAAGAGAGAGAATGTAATTCTTCAACTTTAACTCATCGATTTTTCCTTCAACGCCTGTCAATTGGTTGGACAGTGCTGGCCAAAGACACTCCTGCTGATGCCAATTCAAACGTTGTCCCTGGAAAGGCTTGGCTGGTTTTCAGTGAGAATAACATTACAGAAAATATACAGGAAGAAGCACAGAGCTTGTCCATTGATTTTATCAATCTCTTGGTTTAGGGCCTGTTGCGTTTTTGAACCTCTTCGTTTAGAAACTCCATCGTTAAATTAGAAAACCTCTTGGTCCTGAACCTCTTTGTTTGGATTAGAAACTTGTAACTTCTAACCTCTTGTTTATGTGGGTGTCTAATATTATTCGAATTGACATGAATAAATCGAGGAACGCTGGCCTGCTGCCTCACCGCAGCAAGAGCCGATGAGGTGCAACGAGATTTATGAAGGTTTATTGAGTAAAGCCCGGCATGAACCCGCTATAAACATACCAGGAGTTTGACCCATTTGATCTTAATCTGTCTTCATGTATCTGCAATACATCTGCAAGATATTCTAGTCAACTTGAGATAGGGCAAGGTTGAAGCACTTTGTGATTTGATGCAATCCTTCCCTATTACCCTCGATGCTTGGTAGCTGGCTGGGTATCTTACTTTTATAAAAGACACACCCCTAAACACCACTGCCGCCAGCTTCCGAAACTCACTCAGTATGGAGAGGGAAAAAAAAGGATTCAGAATAAAGCAGCTCCTTTTATTTGTGTTTTTTCATTCAGTGAAAGGTTTAAACAAAGGAGAGCTTTATCCTGTTGAGAGCTTTGCATTACTTTTCAAATATTTGCAGGATGAAATCAAAGTCCAGAGGGAATTACGGTCGGAATTACGTTCGCTCTCAACCTAAGTTCCTCTCACCCCCCCCCCCCCCCGCTGGTAAGATAAACCCTGGTATTCAGTGTTCCTGGAATGAGACTGGAAAAGTTATTTGCTGCCATGTCAAAAAAAGAGTTGGTCTTAACAGAGTCACAACATACATAGTGTGTGTCTGTTTCATCGTCATTGCAGGGGCCACACCTAGAGCCACATAGAAACAAGATAGACCAGGTTAGGAGACAGAGGTGGGGGGAGGATGAAGTAGGAAATGAGAAAGAGAGAGGAAGGAGGACAGGGGAAGAAAGAGGGAATTAAAGACAACCATTTTCTTATACACAAGAATGCGTCAATTCTGCATGCCCATTTTAGCCTGGCCAAACGTGTAGGCTTTATCATCTGCTAGGGACAGCCTGAGTGACCACAACCCCACTGGGTTCATTATGTTGTCCAGAATGGGGATGACGGTCGGGTTTTCATGCAGCCAATTCTAGCTCAAAGGGTCAAGGGAGAAATCCAAGTGCATCTCATCTCAGCAGCTTATGTTTTGTATTTTGAATGTTAAGCCTGCCCTAAACCTTAACCTTCAACTTAACCATTCTGAATTATTACCTTAAACATTTGTAAAATGTTTAACCCTATCGCTAACCCAAACCCTAACCTCAACCCATTCCAGTTCTGGGGGAGTTTGACCCGCAGCTAAGATAAGACCCCTCATGGCATAAAATGTCAAGCTGTGGACTAATTCCGTTGGTTTAATTCCTGAGGTTTCAGCACATGGTCACATTTTATTATAGATTCAGTTGAGGAGAATGATAAAAGACTTAAGCTGTTCTCCATTTTGTGGTCATAAATTATACGATTTACGAGGCCAATAGATTTAAGAATGACATATTCCATGCTATCCGGTGATCGATGCGTCTTGTCATGCCTGTTTCTCCTTATTGAAAATTCTATTCCAGAAAGTTTTCCCATTATCAAAGTCAAGGCCATTTCTCTATCCGCTGAGCCCAAAACTCTGTCTATATTGCCTCCCACTGTGCACTTTAACAAAACACTCCTGCTTGTACAAGTTGCTCTTACATGCACATGATCATCTCCATTTTTAGAAAGGTAGTCAAACCTCAAAACACACTACAGAACAGGGGGCGGTGGACTAGGGGCAACAATGTTTTCCCTCCAAAAACAAAAACAAGGCGGCCATTTTGGGAGGGATTACTGTGTCTCACTACACAGCAAACAAACAGCTTCCCATTGAACCACGTTAACCCCCCCACAAATAAAAACAATGACAAATATATGTCATCCGTCATTCATTTCACACTAACTGAACGTGAAAGAGAGACTGGGAGAGAGGGAAGAAAGAGGGGGGAAGAGGAGAAAGAGAAGGTGTGGGAGGGAGAACAAAGAGAGAGGCAGAGAGAGAGAAGGATTCAAAGGCCATCAGGGATCAGGGGTCAAGGAAATGGTTTGTTTGCATTACGTTCTACATACATTGATTACAGGCTCATTATGTGGTCAGATTGCAGTCCTGCAATTATTAAACAAAATCACACACACACACACACACACACACCCACAGACAAATAGACATAGACAAACACACAGAAATGTCTTCACTCCTGTGAAGACTGCACTGGGTCTCAGTAATTGTGGGTCTGTAAGTGTTAGTCTATGATTGGGGGTCTCTGACAGGTGGTCTATGACTGGGGGTTTATAAGTGGTTTATGACTGGGGGTTTATAAGTGGTCTGTGACTGGGGGTTTATAAGTGGTCTGTGACTGGGGGTTTATAAGTGGTCTATGACTGGAGGTTTATGACTGGGGATCTATGACTAGGGGTCTTTAACTGGGGGTCTATGGGAGGGGTCTTTAACTGGGGTTCTATGGGAGGGGTCTATCACTGGGGGTCTATGGGAGGGGTATTTAACTGGGGGTCTATGGGAGGGGTCTTTAACTGCGGGTCTGTGGGAGGGGTCTTTAACTGCGGGTCTATGGGAGGGGTCTTTAACTGCGGGTCTATGGGAGGGGTCTTTAACTGGGGCTTATGGAAGGGGTCTTTAACTGCGGGTCTATGGGAGGTGTATTTAACTGCGGGTCCATGGGAGGGGTCTTTAACTGGGGTCTATGGGAGAAGTCTTTAACTGTGGTCTATGGGAGGGGTCTTTAACTGCGGGTCTATGGGAGGGGTCTTTAACTGGGGTCTATGGGAGAGGTCTAGTGGGTCTAGTGGGTTAGACACATCGTTGGGTCCTAACTGCATTAGAGTTGGTCCTTCGCAGCCTGTAATTCTGATTCACTGCATCAGGGTCAACTCTGGATTTACCTTGGTGTGTATGTGAGAAATAGGTGTGTGTGTGTTCCTTGCAAGTGTGGCTGAACTTGTGTCTTTGTGTGTCTGTGTGAACAGGCTTCAGTGTGTGTTTTCTACAGTGTGTGTGTGAACACGGGGATGTTTGAAAGTGTGGGTATCATGTTGCAACTGGTGTGGGAGACAAAGTAGGCGTTGAAAAAAGTGCATTTTCCGTCGTTGGAAATAATTAAGTTGGTGTAACTCACTCGGCTGCTGGGATTGAGGTCATGCTTCATCCGCGCCACAGAATATTACTTTACTTAAGGTCAGGGTGGCCTCAACACTCTCCCAGGACATCACGTGATTCCCCTTCTGAACTATGTCTTTCTAACAGAAACACAGCCAGGATTCTAAATCAATTGTGCATATTGCAAAACCAAAAGAACCAGCTTTGTTGTACAACTGATTAAACATTGCCAGTTACGGCACTTGGCAGACTAAGAAACCACACCTCGTCTTTGAGTCCAACACTTGTGATATGGCACAAAACCTCCAACGTAGGTGTTTAGAATGCAACCCACTGATAAAATCTTTTGGTGGCCCGTCTAATAATTGTCTTTGTGGAAAAGAAGAGAGGTAGAAAAATCTGGTGTAGGCATTTTAAATTAAACAAATACATTTAGGATTAACAAAAATTGTCCCGTCTCTTCCGTTTATGTCTCTCTTTCTTTAGGATTCAGTAACGTTGTGGAGGTAGCAGGACACAGGTGCAGAGGTGGTGGAAGGCAGAACAACAGCAGCAGCAATAACAACAACAACTCGAACAGGAACGCCACATAAAACAATGACCAACACCAAACACAGGGAACTGGGGAAACTAAATATAGGGGTAATGAAGGGCAAATGGGACACAGGTGAAATCAATTAACATGGGGGATTGAAACAGAACATAGCAACACACAAACTAGAACTAAAATACATTGAGCAGAAATGCAACAGCTGTCATGGCACAGGCCATGCCTGGCTTTTATAGATTCATAGAGGCTCACGTTTTGACAACATGTTTCCTCTGAGCAAAACGACAACAAAACACCTTTCAACACCTCAGCCTCGCAAAAGAAACAATTCTCTTCTTTATTCAATGCTCCTAACACCACCGGCACCCACATACACACACAGGCACGTTTGTTTTTCTGTCCTCGTGGGGACCTGAAACCCAGAAAACCATGTTCCCTATCCTCTAGCCCAAACCTTATTCTAAGGCTAATCTTAACATTAGGTTTAACCTAACCCTAACTGACCGTAATAACCTAACATTTATGCCTAAACCTAACCTACCCCGAATGCCTAAACCTACACATAAACCCGTAAAACTTGAACCTAAAAGTAACCACCAATTCTATCTCTATGCCCAATTGTATTCGCCCCTATTCATAATTGTTTTAACCTAATGATAACCCCAAAGCCGGAAATCCAGATGTTCCTAACGTGGGGACCCGCCAGAAAACCTTGTGGGAATACATTTTTTTGAGTTTAACTGTCTTTGTGGTGTCTTTGAGTCCTCAAGTGTACACATAGACATGGATCTCACAAGCACACACAGACATCCAACACAAAATCTTTTGATTTTTGCCAAGCCAGCATGACTTTGGATTAAGCCTAGAGAAGTTGGTTGGGTGCTTTTTCATTTTTCGCACAAACACAAAAGATTGTGTGGATGTGCCCCTCCAATAAGGAGCCAAAGAAAAATAAACTATCATTGAAATGTCCATCTGCGCTTCTTCCGAGGAAGCAGAGATATAACTTACTGAGTATTGTGGAGAAAGGAGAGAAGTATTAACTTGTCAAGTTAAACATTGCGATTTATGGGCGAATTGCATGTTTTGGTTGTAGGGAGGATGATTCCCTTGACA
>JACXGI010007915.1:22981-35684 GCA_016801175.1 Esox masquinongy
TGTGTGTGTGTGTGTGTGTGTGTGTGTGTGTGTGGGAGGAGTGTGAGTGTGCTGTAAGAGAAATTAATTGCTGTTTCGATTATGAACATTTAAACAATATCTTCAGTAGTCCAGTCCTCGGCAGTCTCTCAAAGTGAACAAGCGGAATACTGTTCATGGAATTGGAATGCAGTATGACCTGGAACATGTGCACAGGAGGTCAAGGTCATGACATTAGCATGCACCTGCAAGGTCAAGGGCAGCCATTTTGGATCAATCCGCAGGGAAGATGTGTGTGTGAAGCAATATGAAGACATAGAATGAAAGACCAAGTAAAAATGGTGTTCTTTTATTTTTCTCTGAAAAAAACACTTTGAGTGGATACTGGCAATGTGACAAAGATTTATCTAGAAAAGTCAGTTGGAAAGTTGATAACTGGCCAAACATCATCCAACACACTTCCTTACCAGCGTCTGGACCTCTCAATCGCTCTCTCGGGCTCTAGAGAAAACAAAAACGTTAAAATTAGGGTAGACGCAATGAAAAATATATGGCTAAAATTACTCAAACAGCAACTGTCAAATGCCTGCTTGATAAGCTAGCTAGGGGATTTAACTTTGATTAATGAGGTTGATGTAACACAAGAGATTTGTGGTGGATACACTCAAACACTTTGACAAATTAAAGTAAAACACCTTTTTTCCTCCCAGACAAAGACCTCGAAACACATAATAACATAACTGAATAATGACATTACTCCAACACCAACAAAGACCACCATCACATAGCCAAGTCATAAGACACAAGATGACAATAACGCTCAGTAAGCATTCATAAGATTATTTTTCACTTTTTTATCTTATGTTTTTCCAGTCGTTTCAGACCGACTATGTCAGTTATTTAGAAATGACCTATGAATGACATGGCGGGCATTTCAGCAAAGACCAAAAAATACAAAGGGAAACTGGGTGAGAAAAAGGACAGAAGGGAAGGAGAGAACGAGAGAGAAAAAGAAAGGAGAGGAAAGGAGGGAGAGCTTTTGACTGAAGCCTCAGAACAGGGTGAACAAGAAAGCGAGAAGGATGAGTAGAACAAAAGAAGAATGTTTGCTGACTGTTCTTGACTTGGTCCCAAGTAAAGACATCTAAAATAAGAAAGAAGAAAGGAGAGGAGGGAGGAGGATGGAGGGAGAGGGGGAAGGAGAGAGGGTGACAGACAGATTTTAACCAGATGACAACAGCTTTACTCAAAGCTCCACTCTGCACAGCGACAGTCCATAAAGGTACGGAGAACAAAACCTTCTCCTGTCTCTGTGGTGCGGTCACTCCACCACCCAGAAGTCTGTTCGCTTCGTATGATTTTGCCCACTTCTACTCGCACGTGCGTGCGTGCACGTCCGTGTGGGCGTCTCTGTGCACAAGTATGTGTGTGTGTGAAGCAATATGAAATGCTGGTCTCGTCAGAGCAGTGTGACAGTAAGATTAGCACCTCATTAGGGGAAGTGAAAGACCAACACAACACACAACGCCACACTTTACAACCCTAAAACCACAGAGCTGAATGGCCGGGTGTGGTCCCCTGCAGCGGGCATGTCATCCGTCATTAAGTGGAATAGTTGCTACACTGGTTTGAATGCTCACTGATAGGGATAACGCCAAGGCGCGCAACAAGTACAACTGGCCCTGTGTTGGAAACATAAGAACGTTTCAAAGAGAACGTTTCAAAACGTTTCAAAGAGAACTGAACTCTTCGGACATAGGAAAGGATATAGGAGAGGCTGTTACACTGCTTTAAGATTAATGAGAACAATAATAATAATAAGCAATTTAAACCACAGAAATAAAGAAATAATAAATAATATAATAGAAACAAAGAAATAAAAGCTCTACAGCTTGAGAGGTTTTTAACGCTATGTTATGGTTCCCAAAATGTATAGAAGAATAATTAATCTGGCTCTGGGGCCGTTCACTTCGGAGGTTGTGGGTCGAGCCTTTTAAGTTAAGTTTCGGAGGACGTTGTTGCCGTAACAGCGGCGTTACGCAACGCAGTGCTTCCAGGCCGTGCGTGTGTTTGTAATGCCGCAGGTTACAACACATCACTGGTCAAACCTTCCCAGAGTCTTTGGACGCAGGCAAGTTTGCTGTAGGGGTACACAGCATTTTTACAGGCAATCCTGATTAGACCAAAGGGTCTGATGGTTGACATTTCAGATGCTGTTAAACCCCGGAGTATGCACAGCTCTATCCAAAGACAGGCCATCAAAATCAAGGATTCAAGTCAGGAATTCCTGTGGTCGGTGAAATATGAAAAAGCTATGAAATATAAAAAAATAAGATTTGAACCACGCTTATTGCCAAGGCAATGACAACCGAGTGGTATTGACAGAGAAACATTTTACCGGGACCTGGGTGAGTTCATCAGCTTATGTCACACCTCCATGTCATAGAGTCATAGGGGGTGATTGGTGGTGGAAGCCTGTTGTTTTATTCAACTTGGCGTAGCTAAATATAGTTTCTATAGGCTACCTTATGGATGAAGGTGTCTGGGCACTAACAGGAGGCTTGTGAAGTCCCTCGTTTCAAGCCCATAACTCGAACATGCAGCCTGTTGACACATGCATGTGTAAACTCAAATGTCGTGTCAATAACAATTTTAAATTGTTATTTTTTCTCATTACCACTATAATCTTGAAAGGGTTGCAAAATGTTAATATTAATAGTCCCAAAACTAAACTTAACCTATCCCGAATGCCTAAACCTACACATAACCCTTCAATTAATCAATCAAATTAATCTATAAAGCCCTTTTTACATCAGCAGTTGTCACAAAGTGCTTTTACAAAACACCCCGCCTTAAACCCCAAGGAGCAAATAACAGTAGTGTTGAATATCAGTGGCTAGGAAAAACTCCCTATGAAGGCTGAAATTTAGGAAGAAACCTGGAGAGGAACCAGGCTCAGAGAGGTGACCAGTCCTCTTCTGGCTGTGCCAGGTGAACATATTAAAAATACAATTTGTAATAATTAATAAATGCATGTGGGCTGAGTCCAGAGTCTATTTAAACTTAGCCCAGGTCGGAAGCATGACCAGATGGACAAGGACAGGGACAACACCGGGGAGGGGGGAGGTGTCAGCACAGTGGCAGCTGAAATCATCAGGTATCGTCTTGATCTGCAACACAACCAGGAGGACTTTGGACAGGGACAGCAACGGGTCTTTCAAGCCTGGTACTCCTCAGGTGTGGGCCAACACCTCATGTCCTCCTAAGTTTAAAACGGCAGGAGACAGGGAAAATTTAGAAAATGCATTCCTTAGATCTACAAGGATTTATAGTGGAGAAGGAGAACTGACCCTACTCCCCCAGCACAATAATACAGCAGCGTACGACCTTGGGGCTGAGACGGGGGGTCCAGTGACTTTCCAGTGACTTTCACAAGAGTGTGAATGGCACAGTGGATTGGTTAGCATCGTCATGCTGAATACTCTGGAATCTCAGCAGAAACCTACAATTCCTATTGTGTTTTATAATGTACATTCAGTTCGCATGAAGTGAGATAACAGAGAGTTCATATGGAGGCTACAAGCTTGTTTAACATGTTAAGAATTCTATAAAATCACACACACACACACACACACACACACACACACACACACAGCACAACCCACACAGTTCTGGTTAGACAATTCACAGTGGGAGATGTGAGGGTGTGTGTGTGTGTTCCTCACACGCAGTGAAGTAACTTCAAAAGATTCTACCATGACCAAAGCATCCAATGGCACACACATAATATATAAACCACATTTGGTGGAAAGAATTTCCTTGCCACGGATGACAGCTATTTAAAAGAAGAAGATGTATAATCTGAGTGTGGTTTAGATGGTCTAAAATATGATTATTATTATCATTATTATAATTATTACACAAGAGATTGAAAAGAAAAACAACATGTGAGCCTACAAGTCTACCACATGGTTGAACAAAAAACACTTAAAGATGCATTCTGTGATTTTTGGCCGCTGGTTGTAAAAGTGGAGCTGTTGAGTCAAAACGGGTCCCCTAAAATTTATGTCACAAATGTGCAGATGTATTCCCCATGTCATCCAAACAACTTGCTTCCTAGCTTGTAATTTCATGTCTAAGTGAGTTTAACACAGTTTCTACACATACAAGCAACATACAAGCATGCACATACAAACAACATATCACACAACCCGACGAAAAAGGGAGCTTTTAAAAAGTCCTTATTTATTCGCGGAAGTCCCAGACTGCGTCTTTAACTGCAACGTTGAAGCAGACAGGACAACAACATAACAGCGACTAACAGGCACACGAGCCAGACACAAACTCACATTCATTGTATCCCTCCATCTTCCACACTCTCTCTTTCTCTCATCTCTCTAACTCGCCTCACCCGGTTTCTCCTTTCTCAGAGCAGTAACTCAGTATCTCTCTCCCACTCCATCTTCCTTCTTCTACCCTGTAACCCAGTCAAGGTCAGCTAATGCCGCTGACATGGTAAGTGTGGCGTGTTTCACTGTGTCCTGTTCCAGAGTCTTGAGGATGTAGTTGTTGGCTAGCCTGGTTGTAACATCTATTCATTTCCCGAGAGGAGACATGACTACCGCCGTACTGTGAAACCACTGGCCTAAGACAACATCAGGCTTCGTTGTCTGTAGCATCATAGTCACATTGCTTATTTTCTCTGACGGATGTTACGTTTGTTTGCCTTGTCCAGTCAACTGGAAAAGACATGGTGGACTGTTGGCCCAGCTTCAGTCCACATGGTCAATAAACCCTTCTGGGCCAAGGTAGAGCATAGAAGGAGTAAAATTCACCGAAGTAGGCCGGAGTCGCTAGACGTCAGCCATTTTGTGTCAAAGGTAGACCCACGCAGAAGCCTCATTGCTAGTTTTGGCTGCACGTTGTGTCCAACTAGTGTGGAAAAACAACACAGTTGAGCAGAAGTTAGTTGAGACGTTCAGATGAAATTTCTGAGCAAGTTCGGAGAACAACACCTAGTAAAGAAAGAAAGAATTGTGGAAGAAAGAAATAATGAGGATCGTAGGGAAAGAATGTGGACAGAACGAAAGAAAGAATAAGGAAGGTGGAACAGCCAAGAGTGAGCGGAAGAGAATCATTTTTACTTTTAAATTCTGCCACTCTTCTTCATGGATGAGCGGTTTTCACAATGTTAGTATAACCACATAGCCCTGCAGACTCTCTCTCTCTCTCTCTCTCTCTCTCTCTCTCCTATCGTCTCTCATCTCCTGTCGTCGCTCATCCTTTATCCTACTCTGAAGGCATAGGGGCAGGTCTCAGGCCAGGAACCCTTCTGAGAGCTCAGAGAACTGCTCAGTTTTGATAAGAAACTGTGTCCTTCTGCCCCCTTGCCCCTAAACTCCTCTCCTTTTTTCACTCTCCGTATTTCTCGTAGGTCTCTCTAACCTTTTCCCTCTCTCTCCTCTCTGTCTCCCCTTCTCTGCACTTTCTTAATCTCTTCCTCATTCTATTACTCTCTGTTTTTCTCTCTCCTTCCCTCGCTGTCTCATCCTCTCCCACTCTGTCCCCCCTTCCAGCTCTCTCATCTTACTGCTTCACACTGTTTACTTCTCTCCCCTTCTCTCTCCCTCTCTCTCTCATTAATTTAATCTGCCTCTTTTTCTCACCAGCACCCCCCATTGTTTTTTTCCAGGTTTCAGTAGTTAAACTCTGGTTTTCTTGGACCCAGAGGGGATTTGGTGGGGTCGAGAACAATGATGCACAACCTCCTCTCTCTTTTTCCATCTTCCCTCCATCTTCCCTCCATCTCCTCTCCACTTTTTATTCCCTCGGTTTTACATCCTGGTGATTAGTTGACGTGCTGGGGAGTGCTTTCGTGCCCGTTGGACAGTTTCAGATTGAGTCATCTGTCCCAGCAGCAGAACAGTCTAATCATTTCTAAAAGGCAACAGGGAGGCACATCTCCTTACCTCCAGATCCCAATATGGTAATAACTCTAACCTTGACGTACCAACGTTCCCTGATTTGCGTGCTGCAATTCCCTTAATTGACCTGGGAAAGTTAGATACTTGGAATGTTCTTGAGGAAAGGGTGGGAACATTGAAAATACGAGGCTAGGGTCTCATAAATGGATAACGCTAGGGATGTTTATCTCTGAGTCTCACCCTAAATTCCTCGTTTAGTAGATTAAGCACTGTTACAATGTTATAACATGTTGGATGCTTGATAGATTAAACATGGTTACAGTGTTATAACAGTTTGGATGTTTGATATACTAAACACCGTTACAGTTTTATACCAAGTTGGATATTTCATAGATTATGCACTGTTATAGTGCTATAACAGGTTGGATATTTGCACAGTGTGCTGCATGAAGTGTGTTTTGGTCAAAAGTAGTGAAAAAAATGTCTTTTCACAGATGTGTGTGTATCTGTCCATGCTTGTATATATGCACTGTATTAGTGTATGTGTGTGTATGTATATCTGTACTGCAGAGCTTGTGCGGTTTGTTTTGACAGTCTCTCCCATTTCATGAAATCATCAGCCTGAGTCAGATTGGTGGCTGGCCGGGCGCCGTCTCCCAGCTGTGGTGCCTAGTAGCCTGGAAATCCCCTCCATCTCATCCACAGCCGCAGTGTGTGTGTGTGTGTGTGTGTGTGTGTGTGTGTGTGTCAAGGTGGGCCGTGGCATTCCGTCTGTGTTGCATTTGGCGGTCCGTATGTGTATCTAGGTGCAGATCTTTGTATTTGTGATGTGTGTGTTTGTGTGTGTAAGTGGATGCTTCAAATTCTGGACTTGGCATGTGGCTCTGCGACCAACTGAGAGAAGACATCACCCTTTCCATTGTGTGTGTGTGTGAGAGAGAGAGAGAGGCCTCAATATTGAAGGGGTAAAACTCCATCCCTTTCTCCCTCACTCCCTCCATCCCTTTATCATTCTTGCTGTGGGTTCAGTGCTACTCCCCCGCACACACTCACACCACCTCAGTGTTTACACAGGGGCCTGCTTGACCAAACCTCTCTCTATCCCTTGCTCCTAATCTATCCCTGCCCCCCTCCTCCTTTTCTATGTCCATCCATTTCCTTAGTTTTTCCTTATTCATCCCCACTCCGAAATCTCCCCCCTTCTTTTACTTTTCTTCGCCGTGTCACCCCCCCTGACATCTCTGGTCCATAACCCCCTTCAACTCACACACCCACACTATAAAACGCAACTGCAACTAATCATTCGTCAGCAAAATAAAAACACCCGTCCAGAGAAGAAAATGTTAAGTAAAACCACAAGTCCAGTAAAGTAAATGTTAAGTAAAACCACAAGTCCAGTAAAGTAAATGTTAAGTAAAAACACAAGTCCAGTGAAGTAAATGTAAAGTAAAACCACAAGCCCAGTGAAGTAAATGCAAAGTAAAATCACCAGTCTAGAGAAGTAAATGTAAAGTTAAAACACCAGTCATATGAAGTAAATTTGAAGTAAAACCACCAGTCTAGTGAAGTTAATGTAAATTAAAACCGCCCGTCTTGAGAAGTTAATGTATAATTAAACCATGAGCCAAAAGAATAAATGTAAAGTTAAACCACCAGTCCAGAGAAGTAAATGTAGAGTTAAACCACCAGTCTAGTGAAGTAAATGCAAAATAAAACCACTAGTCCAGAGAAGTAAATGTAAAGTCAATGTAACACAGAAGAAGACACTCTTATGGAGAGGCTTCCAAGAACATGGAACAATTTCTCCTCACTTTACTGCACATTCTGTACTCTTCTACTCCTGAGTTGCCCCAAGAGATGTAGAGTGACAGAAAGAAGAAGGGACAGACAAAGTAAGAAGAAAGGTGAGTGAGAAAGTTTAAGTGAAAAGGCAGACAGAGAAAACTGAAAGGAGAGAATAGAGAGATGAGAGAAAGAGAGGGAGACAAGAGAGAAAGAAAAATATGGAGAGGGAGAAAAAGGAGAGGAGAGAGAGAGAAATAGAAAGAGAGAGTGAGAGAAAGAGAAAAATGGAGATTGAAAGAGGGCAATAGAAAGAGAAAAAGGGAGAGAAAGGGAATGTTCTTCAGTGACCTTTTTGCTAACATGTGAAATTGCATATCTGATGTTTTCATAAGATGTATTTCTTCTCACATATGAAGAGGTTGTGTTAATACAGTATCTGATGGTTTTGCATGTGACTTTTAGGCTCACTAATATAAAAACAACTATTTCACATTTGTTTGTTTTTCCTCTTTAAGTGCAGGAATATATAAGCAAACCATCCATCTCTTTTCTCAATTTCCTCTCTCTCTCTTTCTCCCTCTCTCTTTCCTCCCCACCTCAGTGTATAATTGGAAACAGCCCCCTCTCTCCTCCCACATGTGTCCCCGAGATCCCCTCTATTCTTCCTATCCTTTTACCTCCCTCTCTCACTCCCACCTCTTTCCTCCCTCTCTCACACCCACCTTTCTCTCACTCTCTCTTTCACTCCCACCTCTTTCCTCCCTCTCTCAATCCCACCTTTCTCTCTCTCTCACTTCCACGTGGCCTCCCAGGGTTCAGTACATTATATATTTCCCCGACAGTTGAGCAATACATCAGCACCATGTACTCTCCATGCTGAACTTCACTGTATACATGTTACTGATGTGACCCTGGTTCTTCTTCTCCTCCTTTGCACCCTCTCCCCCTTAGTTCCCCAACCAATGTAGAGAACTTATTTGCGAGCTGTACATTAGCTCAGCTTGTACTAAGGAAAGGTTGAAACATATTAAACAAAAATCTGTGTTCCTCCATATATGCTAGGAAGGGAGTCAGGGGTTACGGTTGGGCCTTAAGGTTAGGGTTAGGTTAAAATGCTTATAGTTAAGGTTAGGGTTAGAAGTTTGGTTAAAAGGTTAAGTTTAGATTTAAGGTTGGGAGTTAGGTTGAAAAGTCAAGGTTAAGATTAGGGTTATAATTGGGAGTTATGTTAAAGGGTTAGGGTTAAGGTTAGGGTTATGATTAGGAGTTATGTTAAAGGGGTTAGGGTTAAGGTTGGGGTTATGGAAAGGCAAATTTGCTAATTAGTTACCATTTCTCACTTGACCATGATGCGTCAACTAAAATACTAACATCCTCGGCCCACGCCATCATTGAAAACCAGATATACATTCAGTATGTTATGTGAGGAGTAGGAGAACAGGCTGATTAGCTTCCCACAACCTCTCTATGCCTCTTAATTGATTAGCTACAATGGTAAAAGCGTGGAAAATTCAAATATTCACACTCAGGCCCCCAATACGGTTCAACAGGGAAGGCTCACACACACACACACACACACACACACACACACACACACACAGGGGGTCCACGGGCCACTCTGACCACCGATAAAAATAGAATACACTGCGGATCGCTTAACCAAACGTTTTGAATTTGTTTTCTTTCGTCTCCTTCCCCTTCTTTTATTCTAACAGTGGTTCTTCCCACGGCCTCTATGGGTGGGAGCCAGAGAAACGTGGGGATCCGTGTCTGACCGTAGAGAGGGAATGAAGGGATGAGGGAAGGAAAGAGGACAAGAGTAGCTAACAGTCTTCCCCTCTCACCCCGGTCCCACATATTTCCACCACCCATACAGTCAGCTTGTTGTCCAAATGGTACCCTATTCTCAATACAGCCCCTGGTCAAAATGAGTGCACTACAATTCTGTATGAATAGGGACTGATAACATGGCTGTTAAGTCTGATGACATCACAAGAACCTCATAACAGCGCTGCGAACATAACATTACTATCAACCTGATGACATCACTATGAACCTCATAACAGCGCTGTGAACACGACCTTACTATCAACCTGATGACATCACTATGAACCTCATAACAGTGCTGTGAACACGACATTACTATCAACCTGATGACATCACTATGAACCTCATAACAGCGCTGTGAACACAACATTACTATCAACCTGATGACATTACTGTCAACCTCATAACAGCGCTGTGAACACGACATTACTATCAACCTGATGACATCACTATGAACCTCATAACAGCGCTGTGAACACAACATTACTATCAACCTGATGACATCACTATGAACCTCATAACAGCGCTGTGAACACAACATTACTATCAACCTGATGACATTACTGTCAACCTCATAACAGCGCGGGCCAAACCATTGGTCCTGGCTGTACAGAAACCTTTGTTTATTGTCATAAAGTACTCAGTGGCCTTGGGATGACCCCCCTGGCTTCCTGTTGTTTTGGTACGTTCCTCAGAGGAGACAGTTAGAAACAGTAGGGTGTTGACCAAGGCAGGGCAGGTTAAGTGGTTTGCTCCAGTGAACAGAACCAGCAGGAGGCTTTCAATGGAGCACAGGGAGAAGTGCTCCTGTAACTGACTGGGACAAAAACACTCAGCCAGAAGGAATGGAATTGGCGGTACTACCTGAAGTTTGATTTAATATACTTCAGATTGGACATTTCATGGGAACGGGAATGTTGTTGAGAAAGAAGAGGTGGGTGGAGTGGAGTGGGAGGAATGAGGAGTCAGTCTCCTGAGAGGAGATTCATCCACGGTACATCATCCACCTGGAGAGGAGGAGGGGGAGAAGGATGAAGGAACGAGAGAAGAGGTGGGAGGGGAAATGGGGTGGGAACAATCAGTTATACTCCGGAGAGATTTATTGTGGACCTGGAGAAAACCTGAGCCAAGAGAGGGGAGGAGAGGAAGAGGGATGGAGGGGAGGACGAGCAGGAGAGGGAAGGGCTCAGAAGAGGGGGAGAAGATGGGAGGAGATGGGAAGAGAAGGTAAGGAATGGAGGGGACGAGGGGAAATGTAAAACACAGGGGGTGAGTGAGAGGTGAATAATCAATACAGTAGAATAAGTGAACTTGCAGATTCCTGAAAACAGCAACTTAAGTCATCGATTTGGTTTTTCCGTGGCTCCATCTCAGAGGAGTGACTCAAAGCGGACGTTCCGAATGGTTCTCCCCTGTGAGACACCACATGCAGGATGCCAGTATCACAGTGTCTTCTTAAAATCATCTAAGAAGCATCTGCCACTTTACACGTTGAGTTCAGTCCGTCCTTCAACCCGGAGTGCTGCTGCCAGCTCCGTGGCTGTGGTTCATGGAACCAGACGTGCATGGAAAATCACGGGTATTGCTGACCGGGCACAACGCTCAAACCTCTAGGCACACTCCCCTCTCCTCCTCTCCTCCAGAAGCCTTTTGGTTAAGGGAGAGGGATACAACGTCAGTTTGTACAAAATGTCCAGTCGGGATTTGGCTTCCGCAATTAACCCAGCCCCTCCAAATAGGAGACACGGGGCAAACTGAGGCGATGAGTGCCTAGGGAGCAATGGTTTCCCAAAATCTGAACGTTAGCGTCCTGACACATTGCTCTGAATGGAAAAAGGCAATTTTTCATTGTGATCAACTGCAGAAAACTATGAGCCCTGTCAGTCTGGTTGCGCTAAACTAGGCTGTCTCAAGTATTTATAGCCCATTTGTCTGTGACGATATGTGAATGGAATCAAATATGGTTTGTATTCCAACTTGGGCTGACTAGTGTTCATAAGCATTCTCAACTCAGAATTGTTAACTGGAATGAATGATCAAAAGTGATCAAAAAAGCTGGGATTCTTTTTTCATGAGGCCTACAATTGCATAGGGCCATACTATATGATGTAAACCTGCATAAAGTCATACCATAAAAGGTCAGGGGTTATACCTGGTTTAGGTTACCAGGTCAAGAAAAACTACGGGCCCCGGGAACAATTTCCCACCATACCAATCTTGAAGAAATAGATAGAAATGATTGCCAGCTGTCCATTCAGTGTTGATGGGATATGGATATTGTCAAAACAAAAGCCCAACCCTAATTTGCTTTGATTACATGTCTCACAATACTTTGTTTCGGAGAAGACTTTAACTAATGTTGATTACACTTTAAAGACAATTTCAAACCTAGAATACACGTTCCTGACAAATTTTCAGTAAGATGTGTTGTTTTTTTATCCTGGCAGTTACCCTTAAAATTTACGGTGATATTTAATGCCGGGTTTGAACTGGGAAGTGACATGAAGCCAGGTCAAGGATTAGGATGATGGTCAGGAGAATAAGATGGATGGAGACAAGTGGTAGAAAAAGAAGGGGATGAGTAAGGATATGGGTGTTTTGGCCAGGGAGATGGAAGGAGACGGGGGGAGACGAGGGGAGATGGGGGGGAGAGGGGGGGAGACGGGGGGAGACGAGGGGAAATGGGAAAGTACAGAGAGGAGGAGGAAAAGGAGACTAACACAGACAGAAGTGGAGCACGGAGGACAGGAGAGAGTGAGTCAGGGTCAGGGCTTGTTACTGTGGAAGGAGTGGAAAGAGGAGGAGTGGAAAAGAGAGAGGGGAGACAGGGCGACTGAGAGAGGAAGGAGAAAGAGAGAACAAGGAGGGAGAGAGGGAGAGAAAGGGGGAGGAGAGAAGGGAGATAAGGGAAAGAGAGAGGGAAGTGAAGAAGAAGAAAGAACATGGGGCAGTTAATTTGGGGGAAGAATGAACAACAAGTGGGACACAATTTGTGAAGAATCAACAACAAGTGGGACACAATCATGAAGTGGAACGAAATTTATTGGATATTTCAAACTTTTTTAACAAATAAAAAACTGAAAAATTGGGCGTGCAAAATTATTCAGCCCCCTTAAGTTAATACTTTGTAGCGCCACCTTTTGCTGCGATTACAGCTGTAAGTCGCTTGGGGTATGTCTCTATCAGTT